>JANHGB010046323.1:0-39445 GCA_026283785.1 Coracopsis vasa | reverse complement strand
AGCACCTCTGGGGAGAAAGGGTAACAGGAGAGACACATTTCAGGCTATTGCTGAAAAACGGCTGCTCAGCATTACAGCTGTGACCTTCTGCTACTCAAAGTGTATGGTTGATATTATTCTTCTTGAGGGAGGAGCAGAGGTGATAAGTGACCATTCTCTAGGTCCCACGATTCACATAAAAACTTGTGATATGAAAGCCTTGGAGAGGCAGTAGCTGTTCGTCCCTGTGGTTATTGTCTTAACTGGCGGTCAGTGGTTTTGCAGCTAGAAGAGAGTCTCTCACACTGTGCCTAGTCCAGACATTTCCAGCATTCAGATTTCATTCTTTGGCTCAACAGCCCAATCTGATGGGACATCTTCTTGGTCTTGGTGAGGCTTTTTCTTTTGCAAAAAGTTCACATAAGCAGTAAGCGGTTCTTAGTCACCAGACATAAGTAATCCATTTCATACTAGTTGGAGCATACTTTAAAATTGATGGTCAGCAATTTTACATGAAAGGGTGGGATTGCCTCTGTTACATACCTTTGAGTTTTCAAAGGGCTTCTATACTTCCACTTTGATTCCATCAGGAATAATGCATCAGGGGAAAAAACAAACATCAACTTAGCCAAGAAACTTCCTCAACTTGGTAACTTTACCCCAAAAGCATTTGTAAGTCATAAATCCTTTAAATAACAGCCCCCCTCATAACTGACCTAGTTCTGCCTGTGAATGCACCACTACTTCAGCTTTGGCAGACACCTCCTGCTTTTCTCCTCATAATTTTTATGTGTAGCACAACAATTAGGCTGTGCTCTCCCATCCACCATCTTCACTGGAGATGCTCCAGCTTTCTTTGCCTCCTCCCACAATCTCTGCCAGCTCCTCATGTTTGTCCCTGTTGTGGAAAAAGCATTTTTCCATGAGTGTGTGCCAGCCTTTCAGAAAGAAATTTGATGACCGAGGATTGCTGCAACAGAGGCAATTGGAAGTCTGCTGCATATGCATTAAATAGACTATATAATCCTAAAATGAAGATATTACTAAGAACAGCCCATGAGGATGCTGAGCTAGAGGAAGCATGACAATTGATAATTTCAAATCTAGCCAAGCTTGAAAGAGGTGTGTTTTCCTCCTTCCCCGAAGTTAAGAAAGAGCTATAAAATCTCCTGACTTGAACAACCAGCACTCACTTTCTCTCTGTCTTATCTTTAGTTTCATACAACTCATTGGAGATAATTTTGTTCATCTTTGGGAGATAACAATTATTTACTGGCTTAAAAAAAGGAAAAAGATAGATTATCTACACTATGAGGAGTCAGTAACTGTCCACTTCAGTCCTATTTCTACAGTAGATAATATCACTGTGCCACCACGCTAAGAAAAGCAATAAATCACTGACAAGAAATCAGAGTCACATTATTTCTCTGATACTATGAAATTTTATTTTAATTGAGGGTATTGACAGCTTTTCTCATTAAAGACCAGGTGATTTAAAGACCAAAATACTGAAGATAGTGGTTTAAAATATTTTCTTGGCTTTCATAGGATTCAGATGGCTCAAATTTCGTATGAATCACAAAAGGTTATACATGATACAAAAACTGGCACTAAAAAGCAAATTTTCTTTTGGGTGAAGTTATCCCCTATTCTCTAACACCTAGGTCTGGTTGTGAGGCTTACAGGAAAATTAGCGCTTTCCATTTGTAAGAGAAATATTCACTGGGGAGCCAAAAGATAGAAGATTGGATTCTCTTTCATCCCACCATCAGGTTCCAGAAATCTTTTTCCATTGGCGTAAGAACATGAACTCTACAAAATCCCTGATATTTATGGCTGGAGAATTTATTTCAAATAAAAATACAGATCACTTCAAAAGACCACTCAGAACACAAGGTGATCTCAAGATAAAGACTTTTGTTTCAAAAGTGCTAATAGATCAGTTTTCCTTGTTTTCAACCTGAAGGCTTTGCTGAAGTCCAGCCGGGGCTGATATTTACCCTACAGGAGCAGAATGGATAAAGGTAGCTCTGGGGTCCATAGATTTTAAGACACAATATGTTCCTGGGAGGACTGAAGGGTACTGTTGATATTACCAATATTAATATCTGCAAAATGTCATTTATAAAATAATAAATTCAAGCCATAAAAAATCCTTTCCATTATGAGAAAGGTTTGTGGAGTATGCTGGAGAGCTGAAACACTCACTAGTATAGATTTATACAGCTGAGATTCCCCGCTGAATTAGAGAACTATCTGTTAAAACCTGAGCGGGAGAGGATTGGAAACAACAAAGGAAACTGTGATTTCTGTGTAGTGCTTTTCTTTCCACCTATTTCTATTCTTGTGTCCCCAAAATCCTGAATGTGTGGGACTTTCAACATGAAGGTGGAGTTGCTTATTTACCTCTACATTTGAGCTAGCTGCAGCCTAACTTCTGAAGGACATTTTCATAAGAGTTATATCAAAAGCCCATGAAATTGTTATTTTGCCCAGATTAGAGATATGTCATGTTCTTCACTTACCCTTCTGCTGAAAAGACCCATTTATGTATCCTTTACTGAAAAATGGGATATGCAGCATTCAGCAGAGCGAGCACTGAATAAACCTGATGTAGTTTGTAAGTAAATGAGGTTTCAATGCCTCTTTTAAATACCTAGGAATGTTACTAATATCCTGATGTGATGAACACATGAAAGACAGATAGGTTAGCTCCCACATTTAACATTCTGAGCATATTGCAATACCTGCAGCTCTCCTTGTGAAGTGAAACAAAGCGGCTGCGCACGTAAAGGAAGTGGGTAGGTGATTGATTAAATATAGCTAGGAAAAGAAATCATTGAAAATTAGTCTAACGAATGAAAGAAATGATCCAGTGACCAGGACCATGAGTAGCTGATATTCTGACAAAGACAAAGAACTCTGGAGTTTGCTTCAAATTCCTCCACAATGTTTTGGACATGTTAGATATACATTTTGCTGCACTTCCCACAAATCATATTTTGCTTGTAAAGCAGAAAGAAGAATATATTCCCCTGTCGTTGTTGCTATGGGTTTTATTCGTGCTGACAGAGCTGCTAAAGCCAGGATGGGGTTATTGGGCTGATACAAGAGGAGCACAGACCACTGCACCCAGTTAAGCCCAGGTGGTAAAGAGTAGGGTACAGGTCTTGGTTTGTCCTGTCTGGTGTCCCTCCATGGTGCACCTGGGCTATCCCTAATGTCCTGCCACATTCCTCCTATGCCAACACCAGCATCCATGGAAGAGCCTGATGGGCACCCTGTGACAGCTCACCTCCGTGTCCTGTGAGACTCTCATGACACACACATGTCACAGCAGTAGGCTCCCTTACTCTGGAGGGAAAACTCAGCTATTATGGATGCCTACAGCATGTAATTCTTTCCCTTACAAACCCTCATCTCATTGCAAACACTCTCTGAACACTGGCAGATGGCAACACCAAATATTCAGAACTGCTACTTGGATGAGGTGTGAGTCTCAAATACTGGTGCTGAAATCAGACCATTTGCAGTAATGTATAATAGGCATTAATTTTTTCAGCAATTAGACATCAGCTTACACCTTTCTTCTTCCTGAAACTATTGTGCAGTTTTTATGTCAGATATTCTTTGGCTTATGTCAATAATGTAGGAACAGAGAGCATTGCTGTAAGACAAAAAAAAAAACAAACATAAACACAACAGCAAATAAGATACAAAGAACGATACAGACTATTAAAAGCCTGGAAAACCTGGGGTTTTATTTTACTATGGAGCTATCAACACAAAAAATAAATTACTTTTAAAGTTCAGATATTGAATTCAGGAAGAAAATCAAAAGTGCTTTCCCCACTGTTCTTTTCTATATTCACTTCATGTTTTATTTGGAAGTTAGATTCACCTACACTCTAAAATGTACTCTACTTTTATCTTAAGTATTGCTGTTTCCAAAGGAACAAAGAATATTTCTTATCAGCATCTTCTGGCTGGACTTCCTAATGCATTTGATTTCCAGCTATTAACCTAGAAGCCCTATATTCACAATCACTTTGTGGTTTTTAAGACCCTACAGGTTTAAAAGCATATGGACATTCTTATAAAGATTATTACTTTATTTTGTACTTAACAATGTTTGCCAATATCCTCTTGGCTCATGGCTAAAAGATGACTAGAAGATCAGCAAGTCAAACCTCTACATGTTCCTGTTGCCTTGCTATTTGTTCTCAATGAACCCCTGTTTCAACAGTAGCTCATCCTAATTTAAGGCAGAATTCTCACACTGTTGTCCTTGGCTAGTCAGAAACATTCATATGGAGTTATTAAAGCATTCTCTTTAAAATAATTGCAAGAATCATCTCAAACTTTTACAGAAACTGATTTAGAAATGAAACTCCTTCTTCAGGGTTCTTCTAAATTAGTTGGCTAGGTTCTGTCGTCATGTCTGAAAACTACTGAAATTAGTGGTTTTGTTACAAGGATACTGATGGAAGTGGGATCTGAGCTGAGCCCAACACCTTCAGCGAGAGAATGCTGGGCAGTAACAAGAGCTGAGTTTTGGGAGTGTAATGCATGGAGAGGCCAGCACGCAGCCCAAGCTCCCCCTGCTCTCCATAGAATCCCTTCAATACTCTTGTTAACTTTGCTTAAGACTAGAATATTTCAAGTAAAAGTCAGTAAAGTCTGCTTTTCTATCACAGGTTAATTTATATCTCATTTAAAATTGCTTGCAAAGCTCATAATAAACTTTGAAATCACATTGTAGTATTTTCTTTCAGCTGGTGAAGCACCAATTTAACAGAATGGCATTCCTTTGAATTTTAATGAAAACTAGGATCAAATTTGCTGGATTGTTTTACTATCTGAAATCATAATTGATTGGCTAACAATTGTAATTGAAAACTGTATGTTTTATTCTTGCTACATATTTTTATGAGAGTTTTGACTAGAATCCATTTTACATGGATGAGAAATGTGTATTTAAAATAACAATCTTCAAATACCAACCTAAAGTTGGTTTGTCTGATTCAAGTTACATGTAACATTAAATATGTTCCCAAGCACATGGCCCTTTTGTAGCAATGCACTGCGCATAGACTTAGCTTTAATCGTGCTTCTTAAGCTTTCTGATTTCAATGGGATTTAAGTGTGTGCTTGAAGGTAAGCCTGTGACTAAATCGTTTCTTGTACTGAGCTACTAACCCATGTGCATGAGCACTGGCATCTCAAAAGTATAACGTGTTTTTCCTTGATCCAAGAAAATAAAGGAAAAAAAAAATTCCTCATGTTTTACTCAAAAATAAAGTACCCACAGTAAAAGACTGTGCACAGTATCAGTCTTACAATGTGTGAGTACCCTTGTTGTAAGCAGACTGAAATTGTATCAGAAAATAACTTCCCTTTGTAGTGGTTAGCCCCTTGCAGCTGCCAAGATGCAGCTGTCTGATCAGAAAAGCATTTCCACACCACATTCCTGTAGACAGGATTCAGCCATCAGTTTGGTGCTGGTATTATTCCCTTATAATACCTTCCTCCAAAGCATTATGCTCTGGCATTATGATGTATTGCTCACATTTCTAGCAACAAAAAAGGAGGAAATACCACCCTATTAATTGCTTGCTTGTAATCCTAAACTCAAATATCCATGGACAAAAGAAACTGTGCCATAGAAGGTTATTTGTCTACTAACACAAACACATATTTGTGCTTTGAGGGAGTCTTTGTGCCTCTATTATTTGATACATGGGTTTGGATTAAATTTTGGATTGTTTCCCAAAAAATATCTTAAATATTATTTAGTAAATTTTTGATTCAAGGCAAATCTTAACATTGGATATCAAGTACTCTCAGGCTTAATTTAGAGTGCACATATCAAAGCAGGCACAACTCCAATTAGCTTATTAGTTTTATAGATTTGAATTCTCTTGGCATGATATCAGAAATAACACAAAGTTTCACACCTAACAGCATTACTGGCTAGATATAGTCAATCAAATCAACATTTGCGTTTAAAACTAATATAAAATTCTGCATTTTCTAGTTCTAAATCCCTACCTCTGTGCATTTGTGCCTTCTATGAATACCTTGCATGGACACCCTATGCACAATCATGTGAAGATTAAGTTTAAATCAATGAGAAAAATATATGAAACATGTGGAAGCATTCATATTTCTGCAAAAATACTTTACCTGCACAGCCCATTATGTTGAAACCACGGGAAAAGTAATTTACCTCTACAGCTATAAAGTCTGTATAATTATAAAATCTTATCAAATAAAAATGCACTGTCTTGTCTATGGAAATTCTGGAAGCAGTCCATAATTATTTACGGTAATTTACTGTTATTACCATTTACAATAGAAAACTAAAAAATACTCCGCATTAATTATTTTATGTCTAATTTAGTGTTGCTAAGTATAGACTGGCCTACAATGAATGCTGAACTGTAGGAAGCTGAGATCCAGAAGGGAGAATTGTTTCAGCACACCTGATTTCTGCTGTTCCTGGCAATATATTAAGCCAAGACAGGAACCCTGGGTGACTGCACACACATCATCTTTACATTTATAGTCAGAAGTTGCATTTGTTTTGCTGACAAACCAAATTCCCTTCTGCCCATTCCCTTGAGCCTGCCCTGGGCTTCTCTCTCCATGTAGACATGGGTCATAGCCATGGGATTTGGTCCTTTTGGGTTTGGTGGCTCCTGAGCCCTTGCAGCAAAGACCTCCTCCCTGCAGATGGTTGTGAGCCTCCAGTGGCCAAGATTTTGAGCTTCTGTTCTCAATTTCTTTATGTTGATGATTCACAATGATGTTTCATATATGACAATTTTCTGAGAATTTGGACTACTTTGGAAGCAACTCATCAGGTCCCACACTGAAAACTGCTGTCAGAGATTCTCCCTGCTCTTGCACTCTCAAGGAGCATCCAGGTCTGGGGCAAAACTACCTGGTTTGCTTCACTGTTGAGAATCGATGTCCTCCCATGGAGCTCATTCCCAGAGGCTCTGTGACTACTTACTGCCTTTATTTCAGTATCACCTTCCAGGGGCAATAGCAGATGAAGGACCAGCTATGCCAGCAGCTGTGTCAGCACAAAACAGATACAGGAAACTGCATCTTTGAGCTAAAAAGCTTCCACAAGCACCCAAGACAATAGATATGGACTGGAAGAAAAGGGAAGTGTAAAGGTAAATTGATCAGCAGCGCAGCACACTGGATGCCTAATCAAGAGCCTGCTTCTCTCTGGTTTGCCGAAGTGCAATCTACAAAACAAACTGTATAACTTTAGTAGCACTAAATGAAGCACCATAACACTCAGCACAACTCTCATTGAAACCTGCTTTCCCCAGGTTTTTCTGAGAAAGCATTTTCTCCTCTGTTTGGTGCCTCTCTCATACTTTTATTCTACATGCAGAGGTTTGTTTTCAGTGCATGTGGTTTCTCATAGCTGTCACGGATGTAGCAGTTTGATTCACACTCAAAATCCTTTTCTTAACAGTATAATATTATTAGCAGCATGAGCAAGTTGGAAACTCAAATCTGCTTATGCTTGATTCCTGTTAGGAGCCACTTTTGAAGTGGGCCTAAAATCTGTTCCCCAAAGTTTTCAGGTGTAAATAAATCTTCTACTTTCACCTGTGCGGACAGAAAAATCCTCCCAAATCCGCATGTCTGGCTCCTCTGCACAGCTTGTGCCTGGCTATGAATGGCTTCCCCTGTGCCAGCTGCACTGCTGAAAATACTCTTAAGTGTGCTGCCATAAGATTAGTGGACACTTTACCCAGTCTGTGAACTCCAGATAAATCCCACAACAGCAGCAGGAAGAAAGCAACATAAGCTCAAGCAGAAGGTCTTCATTTATTGGAAATCCGCATACTGTATGCTTGAGTGGCTCCAGAGTAACAAACTGCTATACCTGCCTCTCCATATATGCAAGATCAGAAAAGCAGATGCTGCCCTGACCTCTATCCATCGCATTTGTGTTGCTCTACTGATCCGTAGTTATTTGTGCCCCAATTATATTGCTACATTTATTATTCTTATTTAATTCAATTACTTGTGTATGGGTTCTAGATATGTTGTGTCTGGAAAAAAAAGCTAGATATGGGGATTATATGTTCTATCATATTTCAAGCTTTCCAGTTCATATATTCCCATTATAGAAAGCTGAAATTTCCACTTTTAGCAGCTATGCAGGTTATAACTTGCTTGGACATGCTACCCACCTGAGATCTGCTGCTAGTATAGCTGGTCCCTGGAGCCAGCCCAAAGGCAGGCCCGGGTGAAGCCCAGATCTTCATAACAGCACCGGAAATTGAACACAGCTAGGCATGCTCCAGAAGCTCTAAGCTGAGGTTGAAGGTGTGAACTGTGTTGGTGAACCCTTCACCAGAGGGAAAATCAGTCTGGCTTGGATGAGGGTGCTTTATCATCAACATTTCTAAGGGTAGCTGAGGCTCTTCTGTATTTGCAGGTTTTGCATTATCATGCTGCCAGAATAGATACCCCAAGCACAGGGAAAACCTTCAGCACTGGATCTCCTCCAGTGCTGGTGTCCACCAGGCCCTGGGGGTGGCCACCCAGCAGAGTCCAAGCATGAGACACAACCCAAGCAACCCCAGGGCATTGAAAACACTATCCCTAAACATTGTTAGGTATCCCTGGGTGATTTCAGAGCAATACTGATGAAGTCAGTGACAAGCTAAAACCCCAAGGCATCCTCCAGCAGAGAAAGACCAATCACTCCTGTTTTCTGTGTTGCTGGGAAAGACATGCTGTCTCACAGGGCCCTTGGGGACAGGGGTGGAGAAAGCCACCATGAGGGCCAGCAAGGAGGTATAGATGTAAAATGTTTGATTTCAGCAACAACTTCTAGTGGTATACATAACTCAGGCAGAACCTAAAATCCCTAGCTTTAAGATACATTCCAAACATTCCTCATAATGAGGTACCTACTCTGGGTATGCATTGTGGGCTTAATTGCACAACTTCAGTGCTCGTCAGATGATTCTTGCAGGTAAAAAGGGAACTGAGGCTCCTCCTTGCCTTTATTGTAGGTTGTATGGAAATGCAGAGTTGAGGCCAAGGTTTTAAAAATGTTTAACTATAAAAAGAAAGAAATTCATGAAGATAGGAACACATCTTATTTGCTCATTTGTAGAGTTTTACTTACAAAATCTATTTTAAGCCAAGATACAATTTGAGGTTCACAGATATTTGTGGACCATTTTTCAATTAGGGAAAAACTCTTTACTCATAGATATGTAAATTAATTGAGGCTTATATTTTTTCACTAAAACTCTAGATTTTTTTGTCACCATCTTTAACTAAAGATGAAACAGCAGACTGTTGGAAGAAATGGAAATGCATAAACAAGGAGGATTTCTTTGTGAAAGGACTAGTTCTAGCTAGTCATGGAGGATTTATCAAAGCTCGGGACTCTGGGTGAAGATATCAACAAATATGTATCCTGAGTAGGCAAAAGAAAAATCATTAAATTTGCATAATTTTATGACATGCACACTGAAAATAGGAAGATACAAGGAAGATTGTTCTTTCATCCTGCCAAGTGGGACTTTTTGTGTGTTTCATTCATGCGCACATCTGCAGGACATCACATCATGCCTAAACTCAACATTTTAAATTCTTCTGACCCTTTAGTTAGGGAAACAGTTTGCAGTCAGCACCAACTCTGTTTTGAGTTCTGCTTTGGAGAGACTATTATTTACTTTCCCCACTAGGGACACAAGATTCCCACAGCATTCCCACTTTTTCAGCCATCCTGTAGAGAGGTACACAAGGAGCTGCGCACTGGAAAACTGAATATCACAGAGCACAAGGTCAGATCCAGTTAAATTTCATGGTTTTTTCCTCTCTTTTCATTTTTCTAAGCCTGAATAAACAGTCCTGTTTTTTTCGCTCTTCCATGAGCTCCTTCCTGCAGATTCTTCTTTCTTGTATTATTAGGACACATATAAAATGTACATAAAGCACACATTAAAAATTGCTTTCTTAAATAACCTAGCATCCAAATTCCAAAGTCTAATAAGGCACAAATTAGATAGACACTTGCTGAAATCAAGTTTGCTATTTCACTACTGTTTCTAACAATTGGTTAAGATGATTAAAAACTGGTCTCTCCGTATTAATGGAGATAGTGTTCCTAAGAAAGCACGTGTCATGGAAAATCTCCCTGAAGCATACATCCAGTTCTCCTAACTGCTGACTGAAGCAAGAGCCAGAAGAATAATCATGGTTAAAAAAAAGACCATCATCACTATTATTAATCCTAATAACGGTGATAGCAGATAATTTCTTGATCTCCTTTCACAGATTCCCAAGAGATTCAGCTGACCTTTGAAAACGTACCAAGTTCAAAACCACACTCATTGAAAATAACAATTCCACTCGGATGGACCAGACTGTATTCTTTTGATCCAACAACTGTGAAGTACTTTTTTTATATCATTCATCCCTGGCTAGTGCCAGAGACGAGCAAATGCACGTAAGCCCCTGTGCCAGCCATCTGTTGAGCAAAGCCCTATGCCAGCTGCTTATCATGGGCTGCAGGTAAGAACAAGGCTATACGAAAGTCAGCAGGAAGTTTATGCCCATTTAAAGAGTTTAGGTAGGGATGCATAGACAAAACTATTCAAGCACAGTAATGTGGTTTGGAGCGTAACATTTGACGGTGTACTGAAGCTTTTTATTTTAGCTGTGTTTAGTCTGCCAGGAAAACTGCATTGCATACCTTCATTTGGATATTTTTGTAATATAAATGACTCAAACCTTGCTCTCTTTATGTCTCTGAATACAAGTCTTTTGCAAGACATTAAGATATGCTCACTGAGACTTTCCTTTCATGGGAGCTCAATCAATATCCAAGTAAGTCAAATGGCTGCCTTTCCATTTATTTTCATGTTGAATCAGGTCTTAGCTAGGTCTTTCATAACCCTGAATGGCACTCAGGCCTTTGCAGCTCATCTCCCACGTAGCCCTGCAGTACTCAAATAACAGTATCTCCATCACCTTTGATTTATTCTATACCACTTCTCAAGATGACTCTTTTTTTTCTTATTATACTTAAGCCAGGCTAGAACTGAATGGAAGAACAAGGGATTGATGTTTGTAGATTCAGTGAGCTGCCAGTTTGGGATGTGTGGGGTTTATTTTCAGGACAAAAAGGTACATAGAGCTAGGAAAGAGCATCCCCTATTCTACAGACTGGACTAAACTTTTGATATTTCTGTACTACTGATATGAGAAGTGTTCCTGCTGCAGAATTCACTGTTTTCTGAGAAGTTTGAGCCACAGCAGAATGCTTTACCCGTGTGTTATCCGTTATGTTCATGAAAACACGCATTTTTACCAGTATAACAGCAGACAGGTTTTTTAAACAGTATTTATGTATAGCTTTATAATCTTCTTCGTTAGAAACACTTCATATTTTTACTTTTAGCAAATTCATTTTTTCTAAGCTGTTCCACATGGCAATTACATTCTGGTTGTACAGATGACTGTTACTTAAGAAGATGAATCATATCTTACGTGAAGACACTGGCTATCACATCCATTAGGATTTCCTATTTTAAACTAATCTTGAAAACAAAGTGCTTTAAACAACCAGTATCAAGAACTTGCATTTTTTTCTGGGTCAAAGTAATTTCCTTTACTAAAAATTGCTGCTAAAGGGGGTTTCACATTTTATATAAAAGATACAGCTATTGACAAGAGAGACCTGTGCTCACTCAAAAATTAAATGCTGTAAAATTGAATTAATCAGAATAGCATATCAATCACATTAAGATGTTAATTAACAGGTTTTAATATTTTCAGCCTTACATTTTGATGGCATAAAGATGGTAGAAGGATCAGATAATAAATGTTATATAATATCATAATTATAATATATAATAAAATGCAGATTCAAGGTGACTTATATTTTTGTTACATTTAAAAACTTCAGGAATGATCCATCCATTACAAACTTTATAGTAAGTGTGACTTTACTATTTAAAGAAACAGTTTCAGAGATGTCAAAAGCTGTCTCCTTATTCTTGACATTCATTAGCCCTTTCCAAAAGACATACATTAATGTAGGTTTGTCTTATTCATATGTCCTATCTGGGCTTTTTTTGTCTTTGGTTTATTTTTTTCCTTTCATAGGGTCATTTTAGATATCTGATTTTAAAAACAACTGATATGAAAGATATACATCTGCTGTGGTTTTACCTAACATGTAATTAGACCAGCAAGGGTCTAGATCTTACAACAAAACCTTAAAAATAATAACTTGGTTCCCAGTATGTGACTGAGAGATTTAAATCTTCTCTTGAGGGAAAGTGGAAACTACCAGTCCAGATATTTGAAGATGAACAGCATGAAAATATACCAAATTCACTCAGGTAAGGTATAAGAATTGTGCTGTTATTAATTTTAAAACCTGCAAGGAGACTCCTATACAGATAAATTCAGGACAAAAGAGACCAGTTATCTAACTTTTACAGGTCAGGCAAGCTCTCTTTGGGAGGCAATGGGAGGATTATAGGTGTGTCTGAAAAAAAAGGGCTGAAGACTCAGAAATTTTTGAAACATTTTTCTTTTCTTATCATTATTTTGCTCTTGTTGTTTTCCCCTGTTGCTCTTCTTTATTATTTTTAAATTGGCAAGCCCAGATTCTTGTGCAAAAGAATCTAGTCCCAGCACTTCTAAAATATTCTTGTGCACAAAGGAGGGGAGTAAAGACAACTCTTATAGGGATTGTCCCAGTTCACATCCAGAGTAGAGCTGAGATCAAAGTACAATTTTTGTTCCCCAATTAAAAAGTGGAACTAGCCTCATCCACATTTCAAGGGTAGCCTTAAAACACAAAAGCTGATCAGTAGCTGTCTATGTAAGCATGATTCAGAAATCAGATAACAAGAATTTACTTGGGACTTTCTGCAAGGTTTGGTTGACACAGCAGATTTATGAATTGTGTGTCATGCCGTGCTTTTCATCACAACAGTGACAAACTTTTCATATGACCCATTGTGTTTGTCCCAATCAAATTTCAGGTAGCAAATAGTTAATTCAGCCCCAATACTTGACACACAACATAGATGTGCTTCAGAAGGAAGTGAGTTCATTGGAATAAAGTATTTTTGTTCATTACTGGGAAATATTCTAAAGTCTGACGTAAGTCTTTAAGATCAAATGCTACTTGGCCACAACAGTTGTCCTATACAGGATCCATTTGTATTTCTGTTATGGTCATGATTATTCAGTAATTCCTAGGTGATATTTCAACACGGTGTTACAGTACCTCCTCAAACTCCCTCTCTTGCCTTCTTTCAGATCAGAGCACAAGTGCACACCATGGTGGGTGTCTGTTGGAGGAAAGCCACCTCCACTTTCCTCTGCAATGTGCTCTGAAGAAATTCTGTAGTATGTAATTAAAGTGAAAGAACTTTGCTAGGAAGACTTTTAGCTGCCAGGAGACCTGTCCTCTGGTGTCACATGTTGCGCTATACAAGATTTCTGTTTTAACTGGCTAGGGCAGAATCTATTCCATCTACCTTATACATGTATAATCAGTGTGCTTTAGCAATGCTTTTGTAACTGACAGAATATACCTAAGTACTTGTAAGCTCATGCTACTTATGATGGCACAAAGGAGGACATTAAGGAGGACGTTCTTCTCCCTTAGTCTTTCTATGCAATAATTTAACTAAACAACAGCAGCAATGTCCATGATAGATTTATCCCTTTATTTTATATATTGCTATATACAAAAATCAACTTTTCTAGTTATCAACTTAGTTTGAACACGCTCTGAAAGCCTGAGCTTGAGGCTCAGCTTTCATCTATTCTTCAGAGATCTCTGGCTTGACTCTTGAACTCCTGTTCACTTCTATTCAGACAAGAGGCAATATTTCTACTGACTACAGTGGGAACAGGATTGGGCCATTAATGTGTATTTGACATAGAAAAGCAGACTAATTGAAGTCAAAATGGTTTTAGAGGTCTAGTTAGGTTGATTTTAATGAGGATTTTTAAAGCTGTCATACTTCTTATGATTTTGTTTTTTTTTTTTCTCTGGGAATTTTTTCTCTAACAGTGATGTGAATTACAAAGTGTTCAACCAGTCTTTTGTGTTTTCTCAATACCATAGAATCTGTGCTCATCACACATCCCAAAAATAAATACAAATGAAAGCCAAACCCTTTCTCTTTCCTTTCTTTAATCACACCTCTCCATGACTAGGGAGTGCACTTTGCCCAACTGAATTTTCTTTCACTCAAAACTTCATGAAAAGCAAACATTAACGGAGATGCAATCTCCATTGCAGAGTGAACTTACTTTGAAATTCAAGTGACTATACAAAGAATCTTTTTCAGATCTATTTTGCAGTAGCAATGCAGCTTTTAAATGGCATCAATGGCAACTATTCAATAACTGAAATTATAGCAGCCAAATTATATTCTGCTAATTGTAAAATTAACTTGTGTCGCTGTTTCAAGAGGGTATTTACCCCTGGGAAGAGGGCTGGGCCAGGTATGGGCATCCTAAACCACCTTTCATTTAGCAGTATATATTAGTTTGATTAAAGTTAATAAAGCAAGAAGAGATTTAGCAAATGGAACTAATGTTCAGAGATAATTTCAGTTGGAATGAGTGAACAAGAGCTGTAGAGAAGTAATTACAGGAATTTGCTAAAGACCTCTAGGGTGAAATGCAAATGACCACAGCATACTGTATGAAGCAACAGAATGAGAAACAAAACACAGTCAGTAATAGGATACTTCAATTACCCAGAAGTAAACTGGGAACAGCCTGTGATAATACTGTCACTGTGTTTATAACAATGCAGAGCTAACACAGCATTGTTAGAGAGCCAGTTTTTAAGCAGACTGCATGGAGTTGGAGAAAAATATGTGAGTGAAGTATTATTAGGGTGTCTGCCATTCTGCTGTTCACGTTGCTCAGTGCCTCACAGCTGGAGCAGCTCCTTTGGCTGACCAAGGTGTCACCAACCACCAACACTCACCCAGTCAAAGGTGGGCTGAAGAGGAATTGCTGCATCTCAGATACTTTTATTTAAATTTGTTCTGTATAGCTCCAGAGCAAATTCTAGAAAGCAAAATAATAATAAACAGAAGAGTTTAAAACTAGAGAGCAATGTACTTATTAGCATTTTACTCCTCTTTTGTTGATCTGCCTTACAGCGTGGTGGTACTTGTTTACTCTGATGAACTCTGACTTTGAAAGACTCTGACAAGACTTAGCTGCACTCTTTTAACCTAAGAGTATAACCTGTAATCAATAAGAAAGGCTTTTAAAATCATCAATAATTTATTCAAAATTATTCAGTTTTTCAGCCTTCCAGGAACACTGTTTGTGATTCAGTGTAATTTCAGCATAAATAACATGTTCATTTTACCCTTCCCCAACTATAATGTTGTTGCTGTAATATGAATTAATATTGAAAAGCTACAATTCATTCTCTAGTATAAAATATTAAAAGAGTGGTAGATGTTATATAGTTGTCATCATGCTTATGTCAGTTTGAAGCTAAGCAGTTTCTGGGGCAGATATAAATGGCATAGAACAGGTCTCAGCACATCAGTGCCGATAGCCTGAAGGAAGGGTCTTAGTGCATATTTTGCAGATCTTGTGCTATGGAAAATGCTGCTCTCACCTGGAAAGCAATGATGTGAAGGTGTGGACACTGAGTTTTGTGTGCACTGTCTCTCAGTGATTCATCTACAGATACGTTCAATTTATAATTCAAGGTTGCTTCTTCAACAGCCAGACTCAGCAAATTTATCTTAAGATCTGAGATTCAAGCTGGGTTAATCCATTCCTTGCTTCTTTCCTTTCACCCTTCCTTCCATCCTGATTTCAGTCTCTCATTCCACGGTTTGATCTAGACCAACAAAAACACAGGTGTATTTTTATACCCTAAAGAAAACTATATGTTTCCAACTACACTCAGATGATGAAGTCTTGAGCTGATGTGCTTTATTTACAAAGCAGAATTAAATTGTACCCATTCTCCTCAGAATATAGGTATCCATTCTGAAAAGTGACATGGCAAGGAAGCACTGTAAATTTCCTGTATGTAGGAAATTTCTGTAGGTCCAGCATTATTTTAGATAGATTGGTTTGTCTGGCTGACATTTCAAAATAGATGTAGAAGCAGAAATCATGGGACTACTTTTGTAACAAGCATAAAAAATCCATTCCATACTTAGCAGAAACTTGATAAAAAAGCATAAGGGAACCACATTACTAGCTAATTGGAAAACTGCTGTGTGAACACAGACTTGTAAGGTGACTTCCTCAACAAATGTAGTGAGGTGTTGGTATTAAAGGCACAAAATTCCTTTATTTGCATCTGTTGATATTAATATGATAAATGTCTTGGTCATAAAAGGATTTTACCTGAACAAGAGGCACGGCTTCATAGAGCTGCCTCTGTTTCCAGCCCTGGCACTAGCCTCATTTGATGCAATTATACCTTGAGATTGGATTTTCACCCTACCCCTCAGCAGTGTAAAAAGATATTGATGGGATGTGGGTTTTCAGGGCAAGTGCTACTTCTGAATATGTTCTGTGCCGCTTCATCATCAGTTTGGTGACCCTGAACCTCATTGTGTTCAACGGGGCCGTGCAGCCCTAAGTAAAAACTGAAAAGCCACTTTCTTTCACGGTAGAACTAAGACTCCTCTGCCCACCCTGCTGGACATTTAGGAGAATGACCTGTGGTTTTATTTAGTTAATGATGGATTAACAGGTATGAAACCTCTTACACTACTTGTTAGGCTTGAGCTCAGTGAGCACCTGCAAAGCCTTCACTGCATAAGAAGCTTACATGGGGATACTCCCTGCACAACCACAACTCGTTAAGCACCACTAAATCATGTGAGGGACCGACATCAGGATCTTTAAATGTTCTACATGTAAAATAATAAATAGAAATTAACACAGAAAACAATACCTGCAAATTTTTATTTTCCAGTGGTGGTAATGAGAACAGTTACATGTAAAAGGTAATTTTGGGGAGTTTACCTCACCATTGTCTTTTTGTTTTGCTTTAATCTGAAAAACTTCCCATCAGGTTCTCTACATTATTCTTTCTCTTGTGTGGATCACACAATTAAGTGATAAAGCCAGTTTTTGACATCTGTCTGATTTCCATGACAACAGATTATGAAACCAGATGTAGAGAGCATGTGAGATGAAAACTAAGAAAAATGATGAAGCTAAACGAGGATTTAATCAATATCAAGAACAGCAACAAAGGGTGGGAAGGAGAGGCATAACAAAGGTATTTCTTTTATAGAAGGAATGGTTTTTTTCTATTTGTTCTCTACTATTCAAACATTATAGGATATAAGAATAACTTGTACTCATTACAGGTTACATTAAGGCAACATTAATAGATTTTAAAAGGAACATTAGTAGATTTTAAAATAAAAGAGCACTGCTCTTGCTTGTAACCCTCACTAAGCAAGGCATGGGTCCTTCCCTGCAGGAAGGAGAGTGAGAGTGAGGGTGACACTCACCATTGCCATTCAGTCAACACCAGCTCTCCAAGCTGAGCAACACCAGAGCACCATGACCAGCATGCCCGTAAGTCAACCACTAAATATTATTATTTCTTTCTCTTCCACTTATGAAAATATGACCTATATGGAAAGATGGAAGGAATGTGAGCTATTTTGTCAGGACAAAATAGCCTGAAGGGATGTTCAAGTTTCAAAAGCCTAAAAGGTCACTTCGGGGTAAGAAAGTAGGCAGTTTTCCATGCCTGCTGTGAAATGGACAAAGAAGTAATGAATCCAGATTGCAGTAAGAGATAATTAGTTTTTTAAGAAAAAAAAACCCTTCATAATATTTTAGAAGGATAATATCTGGGGGGAAAAAAATGCTAAGGAAAGCTGTAGGCTTTCCGTAATAGGAAACAAGAACAGGTCAGAGAAGCGTCTGTCTAGCATGGTTCAGGGAGAGCTGGTCCTCTCAGGGAGCTGGTAAGGATTGCACAGTCTTTCTGCATCTCTCCAAATCCAATGTTCTACTGTATTCAGGCCACGAACACTGAAAACTCCTTAATGCTTTAGCCTGTGATTTCAGCTTCAGTAGTTTGCTTGTACCACTTGCTTAAGTTCATAAACTATGTCATAACAGGCTAAGCTGGACATCTTGAAGTGCCGCCAAAAGAGGCAAGTAAAGAAAATAACTGTAATCCATGGTATTTTGAAAAGAAGAGGCATAAATAAGTTTTAAAAGCCATGAGCACACAGAGAAAGAAATCATAAGAAGAGACCTGACTGAATGAGCGAAGAACTGGTACTTTGATCCCATGTTAGTATTTCTGAAGGCAGGCAGTGAATAAGAGTGGGAAGATGGATGTTGCCTGATTTTCAAGGGACAGCTTATATCCATTTCAGTGAAGTAATTCTGAATACACCTGAATTTCCTTCAAGAATTTTCTTTTCACAGGTAAGGAGGCTGCTTAGCAAGACTGGAAAGCAGCTTCAGCAAACATAACTCACTGGCTTGCCTTGCAGTGAGAACAGCTCTGAAGTGGAGAGAGCAGTCAGGAAGAAATACACTTGTGACATTTGAAACATTTGTCCATAGTGTTAGGAGTTCAGTTTGGCACAGGCAGGGGCATAAGAATGAGAGAGTTACTTTGGGGCCTTTGTATGTTGGAATATAAATCTTACACTAGCTCAATTTGTGTTCATTTTATGTATGAAACATTAATAGATTTTTAATATACTGGCACGAGGTAAAGTGCAATTCAGCAACATCAAAAAGAAAAATTGACACTGCACAATACACAAGGAAATACACTTATGGCATTTTACACTGCTCTGATAAGTTGTGTGAGAGGTCAGTATAGGTGAAACACAGGTTACATGCCTCGAAGATTTGTTAGCTATAGTAAATAATTGTTATTGGAATAGAGGCCAGAAAGTGTAGACATATGGTGCAGCTTGCAACAACTGAAACACTAAAGGGCTTGCAAAGCATGCTAAAATCAGCCTACACTGACTAGATTAATTCTATATCTAGAATTTAGATTAATTCTAAATCTATCATATTCTATATTATGTTATTAGTATAACTGACTGGGCAGTTAAAACCACCAGATGAGTCCACTCTATTTATTTTAATAGCCTTGAATCACTTGCAGGATTGGAATAGGTGAATGACCTACCTGGAACTTCTCGTAAACACTGCCCAGGAACTTCCCTCTGTAAACTGAAAGATGTCAACTTTTTCTGTATAGGGAAAGGTTTGCTCATGTACTATTAAAATCTATAGCACACGCTGAACCAAATTAGAGAAGGTAAAAAGCTGAATACTGAGGCACTGGACTTTGGCAGTTTCCATTAGCAAGGCTTTCCATTAGTTAGCCATGTTCTAGTTGTAATCTTTTACTGGATAAATGAAACAAGATTTTCTCTATGACTTTTCTTCTATCATTGCCATCAGTGTGCTTATAAATATTTTACACATTTCAGCTGCAAGCTCTACTTTCTTCTTTCATACGTTTGCCCATATGAATCAACTAGTGCAATCAACTCTTCATCTTGAAGATTAATACTGAGATATTAAAATGCTGAGATTCTTTTCCCTAAGCTGTGCCAGGGGAGGTTTAGATTGGATATTTGGAAAAATTTCTTTACAGAGTGGGTGATCAGGTATTTGAACAGGATGACCAGGGAGGTGATGGAATCAACATCCCTGGGAGTTTTGAATCATGGGTGGTTCAAAACCCATGTAGATGAGGCCCTCAGTGATATGGTTTAGCAGTGGTCCTAGGAGTCCTGGGGTAACGGTTGGACTTGATGATCTTAAAGGTCTTTTCCAACCTAGTTTATTTTATGATTTTATGACTCTATGACTGCAGTCAGGGAGCTGCTCCTGCATGCACCAGAGGAGGAAACAGGCTTCCACAGGAGCAAATCCATTCAACAGGGTTAACAGTGAGCTTCATCATTATTTTGGGTAGCTGGTGTTTTTTATGCAAACTGCATCACAAATGTTATATGGAGTTATAAAGTTAATATGAAAAGCAGATGGAGAGAAATTAAAAGAGATAGTCAAGGGAGAAGAGATGAGATATAAAAATAGATGGAACTGGTGAAGCATGGAAGTTGCAGAAAAGCTGTTCCAGATGCCAGGAGCTACTCAAGAGAGAAGTCTCATTCCAGTAACGGGGAGCGGTATGAAAGTACACTGAGCAGTTTAAGGGACAAAGGGAAGAATATGCAAAAAGCCTTTAATGTTTGCCTTCAAAAATAATCAAACACTATTTAAATTTCTCATTTCTTGCAAGTTCTATCAAAAACTTAAAAGAAGCAAATATATTTACCTTCAATATCAGCAGTTAGAAAAAAATTCACACCTTATTTATTAATATCCTATCTAGAAAGCATGGAAAGATATTTGCCATTTTAAGACAGTGAGCAAAAGCAAAAATGTGTATTTACATATGTTATGGCATATATACTTTACTTTCCACCCATAGAAACTCTTTAGGTACTGTTTGCTTAATTTATTAAAGGTCTTAGCACATTCAAAAATTTATCTCATAATCCACTTATTATTTGGCAACTCTGAGATTCAAATAGTGTGGATGTCATATGCTATTCAACATGCTTTACACTATGTTGAATAGCAGCTCCTCCTGTATGAAAGACTATCACTGCAGTACTTCTGGATGGAAAAATATGACTCTGTGCTTTCATACAAATGTAAATTTCATCATACTTTTTTCTTTCTGATGCAACCTAAATCATAAATCCAGAGGGAACCAAGCTTGAAATAATAGATATGTGTGTGTGTAAATATATACACAGACACACATTTTCAATCCTGCTTTCTAACCTAAGTGGCTAATAAGGGTAGAGTAGGAAAATGTGTCGTTTTGTCATAACCTCGTTGACGACATTGATGAATATAACTTTATTAGAAAGAGCAGATGTCTTAACCCCTCGAGGTATCTCTGATAAGGAGCACTGCCTTTCTGAATTTGCCAGCAAATATTATCTAATATATCAATCTCACTATTATGTACAACTCTACAAAACAACGTTTCTCTCTTTCAGACAATAAGTCATTTGTCTTTACAATGTTGCCTGTGCTCTTAGGACTGTCTTTATCCCAGCATGAGCCAAGTGAGTCTTATCTGGTTTACAAATATTTTTGTACATGCAATCTCTTTTGTCTTTCATTTAAGAATTTGCAACCTTCGGTGCAACCCATGGTGATCACTGGTACAGATACCCTCACTCGAATGGTTCATTTCTAGACTGAAATATGTTACTTTGAGTGGGAGCCAAATCGTTTCCCAGAAGGCTTTTTAGACTGGAGAGGCTCTCTATAGCAGTCTCCCCATCAATACGAAGCTTAGACAAAGCAAGAATATAGCAATTAAACGACATTTGTGGCCATTACCATCAAAGAACAGTATATTAATGATGTTTTACAGAACTATTTCCCAGTATTTCCTTAGAAACTCTTGTTGGGTCTACCCATAAATGTCTCATAAAAGCTATAAATATTCAAGAAAGGAAGTCAGTTACATATAAAGACCTCTAATAGGCACTATGAATGAATTCTGAACCATATAATAGCCAGGCACCTGTGAAAAATTGCAAGAGGATGTGATCTATACATTATATATGAGGCACTTTGCTACAGCTGCAAAGATTTCTAGTTATCCAGTGAAGCTAGAAAATTAAAACAAGAGCATATAACAAAAATGTCGTTTGAATTCAGTCTTGTATGGTGTTACTTCTTACTCAGCGATCATTATAATAATTAGTTTTGCAGAAAATAGGTTTATAAAACTCATAAATTCAAGTAATATGCAAATTCAGGTTTCTTGTATTTATTTCACTTTCTACAAGCTACTTGCAACATTTTTGTGGTGAAAGTAAATTGATAATTCCAAGAAAATGCAACAGGCAGAGTTGGACACTGAGATACCACTGAGATATATCTCAGGTGTGTTGTGTTTATCTTCAATATATATCATGGCAATATAAATATTTAAAAGCCTTACTGAACTCTTAGGTTTTCTCTTTGTTTTCTTCATTCTTTTAATCAGTAGCAGAAGCGAAACTTGCTTCAGGTCCTTGGCTCACATTGACATCAATAAAAATTTGTCACGGGCATTGAGTAAAGCAATTGATAGCTGCAAAATACATCAGGAAGGGTCTGTCGTTCCAGGAGGAGCTGTCTGACATAGTCTTCAGATTTACAGGAGACTTGTCTAGAGGGCCTCAACCCGTGCAGCCTTTTTGAGGATAATGGACCAACAGTAAATTACACTGACTGAAAATCTGGCATCTTCACTCGTGACTGTCCTCAGTGTAAGATTTGCAAGTGATGGACTGCTTGATGCAAACTCTTTGCCCAGACTCTGTAATTCATTGCAGAAGGGCTCTGTGCTTCAGGAATGGTATTAAACAAACAAAAGGATGATCTCTTCTGTCAGGCTAGTGTTGTTATGGCATGCTGCCTCTCTGACACACAGGGAGCAGACATCTCACCTGCCTGGCTCAGGGAGGTAAAGACATCTAAGCAAGCCTGTGTGTGAACCCAGAGTGATCCTACCACCACACCACTGGGTGGATATTGAAATACTGTACATTACTCTGCAAAATAGGCTTGGAAAATACAAACGGAGACTGCATTTGGTCTTTTGTAGCAAAATAAGTTTCTCTCTTTTCTCACATTTCTGCCTTGGGTATGTTGAGAAAATTACTGGTGGCTGGAAAAAGCAGTCATGAGAAAGTCTGTTCTCAACTCTGCAATAGCATTCCACTGCTGAGAATAACATTTCAAAATAAAATCAGAGGAGCACCAGAAGATTTCTTATTTCCCTGATCATTTCTGTTAAAGCCTGACACAACTTCTCTTTCAGATGCTTCAGTCACTCATTCTACATGGCAGACTTGAGAAACTTGAGGTGTCTTTGTGTTTGTACAAGTAGCCAAAAGAGAGGCTCCTCTTGCAGCAGTTTTATAGTTATGTGATACACAGCTCCTTCTTCACTCTATGTGACAGATGCACGTCTTTTTGAAAACATCATTCCTGTGATTTCTGTTGACGATATTCTTGTGCAACTCTTACTATACCTGAGCATTGACTGAGTGGGAGGAAAGTCTACATCTGTGCCTGAGCATTCCCAGAATTTTCTCTGGTTTCACTGAGCTGAAGTTTAGCACCTGCTGCAGAGCTTTCCACTTTCTGAAAATTGCTGGAATGGTCTTCTTAACTGGTGTTTGCAGCCTTTCACACCTGGTGGTTTGTCATTTTCAGATAAAAGATGGATATCACATCCATATGTTCTGGAGGTTTAAGGATAAGGAAAAAAAAAATACAGTATTTGGAAACATATGCCACAACTAGAGGTCATGAACATAATCGTTCATTTGAATACTACTTAACGAATGACTCTTCTTGCAAAATAATTAATGAATGTATTTACTGATGAAAAATGCTGTTACGATCTTTAGGCACTTAAGTTGAAAAACCTACATAAGAGGGTACGATCACAGCATTGGCAAAAATGTTCTTAGGAAGTAATAGCTATATGCAAGCAGTCCTTGACTTTTCAGTTGTTAAGATACTTTCCAAATTGCCAGGTTATTTTTCACCTTTTGGGAATGAAATGCTTTCTTTCATTAATGCAGCAGTCTGTGGGTCTGCATGATCACAAGTTATCCACACAAACTACCTTGGACTGGGAATAAAGTTTTCACTTTCAGTGCACCTGAATAATTTCTACAGTTCAGCTTTTCTATACGCTTCAGCAACTGGGAGTGGCCTTCAGCTATTCTTGTTCTCTTTTGTCCTAATAGATTCTTCATCTGCCTTCCTCCAAATCTGAGCAGAAAGATGTCCTGCACTAAAACCTGTTGCCATCAGACTCTTTGTCAAACATAGAAGACCAGCATTTTCCCAGGGGTGATCCCCTCTGGAGAAAGGAAAAAACTCCACAAAACATAAATATTTATCCCTACAACTCTGCAGGAAAATATTCTTTTTTTCTTTCCTATGTCCATAACTGCAGCAAAAAAGGTGCAAAAAATTCCTCTGTCATGATAGTGGGAAGAAAATATAATTTCCATGAAAGTCCTATGCCTGATAAATTCATCCCAAGGGAAAGGACTGAACATTAGCAATGCTAGGGAAACCCACTGTGCGTATCCTGGGATCACACCTGGGGTTGTTTCCCCCTGTTGAGGAGCCACCAACAGTCCAAGGACCAGGTTGGAGCTTTGGCTGGGTGTAAATCAGCCTAAACACATCGACTTTGATTCACTGCTTTGATTTACTGTGGCTGAGAATCTGGCTCTGTATGTTAAAGACTGGCCATGGGAAGGTATGTCAAGGCTGTAGAGACATACTCTCTACAGCTTGGATCAAAATAATGAGCACTTGAGGAGGAATATAAAATGAACTGAGTTCATTTTAAAATTTATAGGAGTCCTTTATCATTCAAACTCCAATGGAAACGATTACCTTGAAGATTATAACAGTCATGCAGAATCCAGCTATGTACTAGCTTTTAATAGTTCTCAAAATTCATTCAAAAATACAGTATAGGAGGTACAATATTAAAAAGAAAATGCTCCATAAGAATTTCATTCTTATCCATTTTGGCTTTGATGTAAGGAGACATTTTATGTGTTGAAAAATTAACAGCTCTAGGTCTTGGCACCAGCTTTTAAGGAAAGGATTATTTCATATATGTGATTGTACATCACCCACTGAAGGGAAGTCCAAGGCTATAAATAAGCATCTCTCAGTGTCATCTTGTTAGGTATCTTTGGATAATTGTTGCTACCCACATGGTTATCCATATGTTTTACTGTGAAGTATGATTAATTCTCCTCTTCTTCAATACAATAAGTATTTTATGCAGGGAATATATCTTTACAAACAGGAAAATACCTGTGTAACAGGAAAATCAAGCTCCTAATCCTGCCATTCTCCTGGGCAAAATTCAGCCTGGTAAATGGCATTGAGGTCTTACTTTCCATGAGTTGTTTATAGTGACAGGACATCCCCCAGCTAAAGCAGGCTGCTCAAAACCTACCATCTGTTCAGATAATATAACCCAATGCTTTTTAAAGTTTTAAATAGGCATTGTTTTTTTATGCTGGGGTTTTTATTTTTTTCCTTATACATTAATACATTTTAAAGAGGGGGAACATCCCCTAATCCCTGTGTGTACTGCTCAGGGACTGCATTTGCAGCCTCGAAAGAAAACTAGCACAAGTACTCAAAAAATGCCTGAGAATTATGAATTGTGGAAATGATGAAAAAACTACCACTTTCTTTAAGCAGCTGAACACCAGAGCAGTTTGTAAGTTATTTTATTAAGCCATAGAAATCTGTACTTGCTTCTCAGTAATGCACAAAGTGCTTATTTAAATCCTCAGCCTCCTGTTTGTTAGGTAGCAATTCTGTGCTGTCTGACCAGCCTGCAATCCCCACCTGCCCCAATATTGCAGAAGGCTTAACAGCTAAAATTTGCAGTTATTAGTCACTATTTGCCTCTTCTTCTGAGTCATTAACATCAATTACTAACCACTGCATTGTCAGTTAAAACTATCACTTGCTGCTATTCACTGCTAATGTGCTAATTGTTATCAATTTACTGCTTGAATTATGTGGTCATATACTTGCCTCGAGGTGTACTGATTTGATATAAGAATCTTGAGGAGAAACATACTCTCTCAGTGATTTTAATGCAAGAAAGAAAACTGGAATGAGTCTGAACATGTTGGATGTACTTGCTGTATGCTCCCAGTGAAAAATCATTCTAACAAACGGATGATTGTAAGGGGAAAAAAATAAAACACATTTAAGCTGAGTATTTTAGAGGATTCCTGTTTATTCTTGACCCTCCAACTGAAATTATGATGATATTTCATTTGAAAAAATTTATAGGTCTAGTTCATTCTGTAATTACATATATTTTTTTGCCTAATTATATATGCTTGCTTACTGTAGTACTTTCTAAAGAGCATTGAATTACTAATCTGCTGCCTAGCCTGTCCTAGCATGCAAAAAGGAAAGATGTCTGCTACCATTGAAGCACAGCCTATTGTGTTCCCTTCAAGAAGCAGAAGCAAACTTTAGGATTCAGTAGCATGTCAGATTCTTGCTACAGATGCAGCCAAGTTCTCTTTGACAGGTTTTAAATAATATGTTTTTGGTATGCTTTATCTGACACTAAGCTGCCCTGAAAATAGTAGAGCAAGTCTGCTAGCAAGAATAAAATCAGACAATCTCCTGAAAAAAAATGTGTCTCTCCTGCCTCTATTTTTCAGTCCTTAGGCAAATAACCTTGTAAGCTGCATGAAACAGTTTAATTTCTCTTATTTTGTTGCTCAACAGTACAAAGAAACAAAGCAGACACATACTTATCTATACCAAGGGTCCAGTGAAAATGATGTATCCTTTTCCCATCAAAGGAATACAGATTTTTTTCACGTAATATATAAATATCAGTTATCACATAATTGTGATTTGCAGTTGATTTCCACGGGCAGTATTTATTCATTATGAGGTGGGTGGAATCCTAACCCAAATCACTTCACCAAACAAGAACCAAGTGATTCTTATAAACCTTCTGTTTAGCAGATGGAGGCTGGTGCTGTGAATGTCTTCCAGCCACCAGCTCTGCTCACCAGGCTCCAGTATTGCTGCCTGCCTACCACGGAGGAAGCTCATCCAGTGACCAGGGTGGCTCCAAAAGGGGTTCTAGGCAACAGGAAGCGCCCCAAATACACATCTGATGTAGTTGTTTTTAGCTGAAACACATTTTTAGATGTTTGCCCTGGAGACAGTGTCTTTAAACTGAGGTTAGTGATTATCTTGCTTTTCACAGAATAGGCTTTAAAGAGGTAATGGTAATTTGTTGTTAAGCGACGGCTCTCATTTGCTGTGTAAAATCTGTTATCTCTCACCTTACTAGCTAGTTGCTCTGATGCAACCTGCCATTGTTGTATGGATTTCACCTCTACATGTGCAGAAAGCTTTGGTGAATCTGCTGGCTGTTAGCTTGTGTCTAGGTAAGCAATTTGGTGCTTGCACATCCAGCCTTCACATCAACTGGTGGTTTAATACAGAGTGGGAGATGGTGCGTACTGGGGACTGGTTTTGAACTTTTTAAGCTTTTCTTAGCTCTTTGAACCACTTTTCTTGACACACCACTTGTGCAGGACAGTGTAAAGATCTGATTGGGTAGTTGGTGTCTTTGCTTTCTGTTGACTTGTTCCAATCTAATGCTAAAGCTGTTTTGCACCTGTAAAAGTGTACCAGGTTCAGTGCATTAAGTTTTGATGCAAAAGAATGATACCACTATAATAAACGAAGGTGTCTGTTGGTTTGTTTAGAAGCTCTTTAGATAAGCTTGAGGAAAATTTGAAAAAGAGGGACCAGTTTGAAATATTTTAGAGCTGTTGGTTTAAAAAATGCTTTGGCTCCATCACTACTGAAACATTTTAACTTCTTGTTGGTTTTACTTTTTAATAACATTAGTTTAATATAGCAATTACTTTTTTTCACCAAAAAATATATTTTCTGTGTAAACATACTTGAAATGTGATTTTACATTTGGGAATGTAGTAGTCAAATGGTAGAAATAAGGTAGGGAGCAGTTGCACTGTCAAGTTGTTGGATAGGAGTGAGCGTTTTCATGAAGGGCAGCACATACACCACCTTCTGCCCAGGCAACCCAACCAGACTGTGCTAAAAAAGCTGTTAACTCCAGAGTGTATTCTTGTATCAGTGTGGTCTTGATATAAGCTGGGACATCAGTGTAGGCTCTGACCTCCTTTGAATATGTGATATCTAGATGCAGCTTAGAAAGCCAAAGCAGATCAGCTTTGTATAGCCAAACTGAACTTTCTAGAACTTCAATAAAGCATGTAAAGATATATTTTGTTGATGTTAAATATTTCCTAGGCTCCCTAAACTGGCTAGTTAAAATTTAATTTCTACAACTTATGCTTTCATTTTCTGGCACTATTGGGTTCAGTAACCTCATATTTTATTTCGGGCCTGAAAAGCAGAAATGGCTGATACATATGAACTGACCATGAATGTCTCAAGCTCTGTAGAGTCTACATCTGACAGCTATTTTACCTGCACAACCATTTCTTTTTGATCTCATCTCTAAAAGCCAAACCTAAAATTGACAAGGCATCTGCTTCCAAAGCCCTCTTCCTACAGTGGCTGTATGAGTACTTTGACAGTGAATACCAGCTCGCTGCATGATTGTTCGCATTGCAATATAAAGCTACTGAAAACATCTGCAGAAATTGGGAACCTGTCAGCTTCCCAAATCCCTCAGAGAGCCCAGTGGCTACTCCAGGGTGTGTACATAACTGGGAATTTCTGAGAACATGCTGTAAAAAATAACTAAGGCGCATAAGAAGGGCAAGAGAGGAGCATGCTGTTTACAAAGCCTTAGTCAAAAACTCTTCACATTAACTGTTGGGAGTGGTGAGGGAAGTGGAACTACAACAGCTGTGGAGATGTTTCTTGATGGTGACAGTGTTCGTATTTGGTCTCGATAATGGCACATACATGTTAATGAGATAAAATGTGACTTTTAGCAATACAGACATGGCTGGGCTTAATGCTACAGGGTGAGGCAGAGATGGAGGAAAAGGGGCTTTCAGAGTCTTGGCGCATGCATACATGGGAGTTGCAGCTATGTGAGGTGGACGGATGTGTTTAATGTGACAAGTCTGAAGAAGAATGATCTTATCCTGACCCCACCCCCCTAGCTGTCAATGCTTACTCCAGACATAAAAGGCTAAAGTTAAAGATCTCATCCTTTCCATCCTGCTTGTTGCAGGTCCCCACCTGAATCCCAGTTAACACACTGGTTTATTTTAACTGAACTATAAAAGTAGTGATCCTCCTTTATTAATGATAGGGTAGGGGAGAAATAAACAGCCTATAAATTAAGCTTCAATCAAAGCATCTGATGCTAACTGTTGGGTAGATCTCTAAGGACAAAGACAAATAAGAGGGAAAGTCTCTTATTGTGGCTAAGAAGTAACTTGAAGTTGTTGGTTAATTAAGAAACATAAATACTAAGAAATTGCCGAAGTACAAGTTGATTTTTGGGGTTGGGTTGGGAAGGGAGCTAAAACTTTCTTCCTCAAAGAATTTGCTGTACTTCTAGAAATTATTTGAAAGGCTTTAATACATATTTTATCCTTTTGAAAACTTCCATCCAGTCTTATTATTTACTTAGGTAATACCTCAAATACAGATGGCATTTACCCTTGTCTTGTTTCTTCCCAATCTGTTCTCTTTTCTGGGTTAATAACTTCCCCCACTCTGCTCTTCTTCAATATAGAGCATTTAAAAATAAAATGGCAGATTTCTCTTTGCTTTTCCTCTCTCTTTCTTCACATCTATATTTTGACTTTGTTACCTTTGGCTCACCTCATCTGCCTACATAGAAAGCTTTTTTGGTTTGTTTGTCAGATTTTCTGTAACTTTCTCTAGCATTCAGAGAAAGAAGTTGATAAAGAAAAACTTTCGTGCCCTTGAACCCAATTCATTTTTTCTTAACAAATTTTGTTCTTTAAAATTTTGTAACTGTCATTTACAAGCAGAAGACAAGTGAGGAGTTAAGGGGAAGAAAAACAGGAGGGTAGGGAAAAAAGAAAGTATGTGTTTTGGTTTCTATCTACATACATGAGACTGAGTCCATTTTTCTCTATTGCAATTGAAGGTATTGAATTTAGAGATGCATGAACTAAACACTGGCAGCAGAAAAGATCAGTTTAGTGAAATTCATAAAAAGTTCTTACTTTGAAATTGTGTGGGGAGTGGGGGTGTCAGATTCATCTGTAATAGGACTTTTTTCCTTAAAATTTATTTAACAGTATTAAAAAACCCACCAAAACAACCAAAAAACCAAACAAAACACAAAAAAAAACCCTAAACAAACAAAAAATCACACAACAAAACCAAAAGCAAATACCACCAACAACCAACCAACAAAAAAACCCCAAAGAACCCCCAAAAAACCCCAAACACCCAACCATTTCAAAGAGAAAATCTATTTCAGGAAAGAGGAAATGTAAAAGTTAAAATACAGCATTTTAAAAACAGAAATGAAATCATTCTTTCTTCTTCTAAACATTGTACTTCATTTTGGAAGAGCTTCAAAAGAAAACATTTAAGATGTCCAAATGATCGTCTTTTGTTTTCTTGCTCTAAAGGGGTTCTTTAAGCCTGACAGTTTTAAGTACTTTCAGTTTCCCTAATAATTGTCTATTTAATGAATTTACCATGAACAGAATAAAAAAGAAATAAAAGAAAATCCCGTTGAAATCATGATGCTTCCCTGTCCCAATAACATAAAAATAGTTAATGCCAGAGCATCCTGCCATTTGTAAACTTTCTGACACATTTTGTCACAGCAGGGATCAATATTTGCCATGGCGCCAACATTACAGCTCCATATGCTGCCTCTTTTATTAGCGCTTTTGCATGGAGGGTATGGCAAAAATAACACTGTGGTGCTACTACTGTTGTCCCTGGGGGGAGCTTAGTGTCATAGAGCTGTGCAAATGGAATTGGTCTCTTATAAAGGTATATATGGTCACACTTGTCTTGGTAGAAATGAAAAGGCAACCAACAGCTTCCCTATGGGTGGTCTGGGGGTATGTTGACTTGCCTCTTATTTTACTGGGAGCTGGATGGGTGCTTAACACCACTCCATCATTTTGCAGGCTGATTAATCCACAAAAGCTTGTAATTATGAGTGTTTCCCTCTTGACTTCTTAGCATGTGTTGATGTCTGTCTCTCTTTACAGCATATGCTATCCATTTCCCAAATCTGTTGCAAACCAATAAAAGGTAACTTGCTCAAGAGTCAGACTGCATGACTACTGTTTCACGTGCAGTGTGGTCTTTGTTTATTGTGTCATTTATGAAGTTACATAGGTAAAAATGCCATGGCAACACAATGCTACTGTTACAGGTAATGGAGGGATGTAGTGGTTACCAGAGAACACATACTAATTAAAGACAGCTCAACAGTTTCATCTCTTGATACATTCTGATCAGAAAGGAAAAAGGCAGCAGGTGCAATGGTGGTACAAGTTTGTCACTTGGGGAAATGTGTGGAAGAAAACATGTTGTGTGATGCTTGTTTTCCACTGCTGTTAGGTAAGCTTATTATAAAATATCTCTCTCTGAGAATTCAAAAAGAATCACAAATCCTTTCCTTGACCTAAAAAATTTTTTACACCTTTATGTTTCTAATAAAGGTACCATTGTGACCAGTAAATCATATTTATACACCAGTTGACACACCATGTTTTCTGAAGGCCAATCTGGTGGCTATGGGTGTTGGTTTGATAAATATCCATTGACTTGAATTAATATTGAATTTCCAACTGCAGCTACTTTCTCATATTAAAGCCACTTTGGAATCTGAGATATTTATGTTCTAGTAAAAGCAGTTTGGGTTTTTTCCTGGACACCAACAGTCATTTTATCACAATAAAAATATTATTCTATTCCTTAGACCACTTCTATGACCTCATGCTTTTCACTTTTAGAAAATTAGGCTGAGAAGTGTATATCTATAAAATGCCCTCCCTCATTCCCCCCCCTTTCTTTTTTTCCTTTACGTACCCTGTACTTTTCAGTAACAGTGTGGACAGGCTTGGCTTCTCAGGCAGCAGAAGATGCAGACACATCCAGCCACAATGAGCTCCTGGGAAGGACTTTCCTCTTTTGGCCACTTGTGGTATTCTGCTTCTCTCTCTTAATGCATCAGGATCTTCCTAGGAGTTGTGGCCATAGTCTGAATAGGAGCTTTCACAGAAACAAGGTGAAAACAGTGATTGATATGGTTCTAAACACACCCCATCACTTTCTACTGCAACAACATCACACCATGGTACCTCTGTCACTCACATCTTATTTTTCCTTCTTAAAGAAGATGTCAGACATGCACAAACAGTCAAAGCCAACAGTTGACTACTTCACCTCAAAACATATTATAAAGTGGTTTGTCCTGGGAGCTGTTCTGCCAAGGAATGAGATCTAGCTCTTCCCAGGCAGCTCAAAGAAGCGAGCATTGTCCTCTGAAACTGGAAAGAAAGTTCTCACTAAGTCTTCACCTTCCTTCCCCCCACCTTAATTTTGTAGTTCCAACCATAGCTTTCCTAATCTCTGCTTGTGATTTTCACCTTATATTGTGCAGTATTCCATTCTTTTATGCTTTTCACCATAATTACTTACTAGCTGGACAACATATTGCTTACCACAAAGCTGCCAGCCAGTGATCTGGGACTCTGACCTCTTGAAATCCCTTCAAGAGAGATTATTCTGCAATAGTCATCTGGCAAACAGAGCCAAGCCTGCTCACTGCCTATACAAACAGGAAAGTGCATTGTCTCTGATGTATTAAAAATGATTTGACACCATCATTTAAGCAACTGGATGTGCAGATATGGCAGAATACATGCAGGCAGAAAATTAAATTGTGTAGATCATGATCATCTCAGGGTTGATTAAATGAAATGAGAGTGCATTTCCTCTTTCATACGGAAAGAGGCTTAACATTAAAAAAAAAAAAAAAAAAAGCCCTACTAATCTTTTCTAAGATAAAGTTCATTAACACAATGATTATTCATTTGGCTTTTATAATGATACTGCTGCTTAATCACCAGAACATTGCTTCCTGTGCTCCAGGAGAACCAGCAGGAAACATCTGAAGAGATAGAACTGGTGCTAATGCAGCAGCAGACAGAATGGAAATCTCAGTGCTTTTCATTTTAAAAGTGACATCGTATTCCTGCACAGGTTTCTAAAAACCTACCCGTCAAACAGCATGAGCTTTAAACTCCATGTTAAATTTATACAGCAATGAAGCTTCAGGTTTCCTGTTTCTACACAGTTAACATCTAAGTTTCCTCCTGGGTCCATTTCCATTATTTATTATATTATTTTCCTAGAGTAGCACCCTAGAGAAGCATTGTAATCAGGAACTGAGCCTGTGGTGGGAGAAATACAGTGTAGTCACTCCAGAGTTGGTATAGCCTCTTGAGTTTAGAATCCTAATAAACAAGGCAAACAGTAATAGAGATAGATAAACAAATGCTGTAGGTAGTTGTCTAGTTAATGACTTTCTTTCACTGCAGTTTTGATTCCCCACTTCATGCTCCTGCACAGTTTCAACCAAATCTCCTATGCTCAGCTGCCTGGGTCATTCAGCATTCAAAACTCCAGCATCAATCCTATGTTCCCTTCCTTCATCTGCTGAATGTCCTTATTTGATCTTTCACTTAACCTGCACTTATAATTTACATTCTCTGTCATTACCTTCCTTCATCTTTTTCTCCTTGAAGCTTCCTCTAGCCCTGATGGACCAGCTCATGCAGGTCCGTGGCTGGCCCACTGACATCATGGTCAGGCTAGTCTCCAGCTGCTGATTCAGATGCTACTGAGCAATGTCTCTTTCACTTCCCCTCCCTGGCAATTGCATAGGGTAGGGTGTGGAATTATTTAACCCTTCTCTTTTTTTTCTAGAGTGTTTTTCCTCTAAGATACAGGGGAGTGGAAAGGAAGTAATTGGGAGATGCCTCCAAAGAAAGAGGAAAGCTTCTGGAAAGCAAGAGCTGGGGATTTTAGAACCTAATTGTGTTGTAAACGTAGGGCAGGATGGGATCCATTTGCAAGCAGCCACACGATAGCCTTTTCCTCCGAAAAATATGAACATATCGGAAGTCAGCAAAGGCTTCAATTAATCAGCAGAAGAGTTCATATAAATACTGTGGTCTTCAGGCTGCTGCTTATAAGAATGTCTTTGCTTATTTTTACTTCTGCAGGAAAGGGAAGCCTTTTAAAGGGCATCATTCTTGCTCACAAAAATGTCCATTGGGATGGCAAAACTGGAACACACACCTGAGTATCTGCACACTTACTTAAAAGACTGAAATCAAAGGATCGCAATCTGAGCCTACTCAAGTTGAACAAAGATATATAATAACTCTTACTGAATAGTCTTGCCCTGGTACAATCCAAACTGGAAGATGGGATGCTTTCTGCTTGTTCTCCTATGCAACTTCTTTTTGGCAAGTGGCAACAAATCATGCCATTAGCTTATGCCCCTGATTAGAACAAAGAGTTTATACTAGATTGTTCGTTGTCTGCACTGTGCTAACACAGGAGGTGACAGAAAGAATTGCCATGTATCAGACTTGTTTCCTTCTCCCTCCTTCAAGAATCTAGTGGAAGTAACATGTAAGGAAGGGGGGAATTAGGAAGTGGTTTGTTTCGCTTAAAATTTTCTGAAGGAATTCACACCCTGTTTATGCTATCCACTCTTAATTACAGGCTGTATCCCTCTATGCTCTTACTCCCTGGGGATAATTTTATGGCTGTACTCAGTAGTGACATTAAGTGCCTTTTTTTCTCATACCTGCTCATTGCAGCTGTGAGGAAACTGGATGAAAACTATTAAGGCAAATATAACACTCTTCTTCTCTAATTGGAGCCGTCATAATTCAAATTACCTAATAAAAACATTCTTGCAAGTTATCTGATATTGAAGACCATGAAAATGGTTAAATAGTTGAATCTGAAAGCAGAACTTCTGATTGCAAATATGTGTTGCCACCCAAATGCATTGGGGATCTGGGTCTGGTCACACCGAGTAGATGCAGCTGTAACAGGCAGCATAGTGTGGGCCTCAACCAAGTGTGAACCATGCTATGGGCACCAAGGTCATGAAATGCCTGTTAGATGTCCCTGCTCAGCTGTACTTTGACAGAACTCATGTGTCAGTGGGAACTGAGGGTACTTGACAGAAGCATCCTTGCAGATGTGAAAAAGCAAACCTTTCCTAAGGCTGCCAAGACACCCAGTTTAGCCAGCTCCAGAATAAGCAGTTTAGTGAAAGATCGGGGGTTTCTATTTTGGATTAGCCTCCTAAAATAAGACTTGAGCAAAATTTAGTACTTTAGAATAGAATAGTGTTTCCCTGCCCTCAGGGTACTCTAAGAATAAATACATTCAAGACTGAGAGGATGTTGTGCTATTAAGGATTGTTACAAGTAGCTGTATTATAATGCAGTGCATAATTTCAGGGGGTTTGCAGGATGTTTGCTTTCTTATTTATTTGTTAGGGGTTTTTTTAAAATCTTTGCCTTTTATTTCACATCCTTTAGCATCCACCTTCTAGACTGGCCAAAGGAACATTATCACATTTTTAAATTAAGAGATATGAACACAGCTGTCTGATTCTCCTCCCTCTACAGTCACATACATAAGAAAATTAAAGTGATTTAGTACAGGTCACTGTTTCATTTAGTTATGTATTTGTATAAATTAATGAAAGTGTAAGAACAGCCCATTGCATGCCCTGGGGACTCCCACCTATTAACTGAAAATGCAGTACACCATACAACTAAAGGGACAAAAAAACCCCAAAACTGGAGAAGCTTCACAATTAATAAAACCACAATGCCTGTTCACAATAATTGAAGAAGTCACCAAAGTCGTATATTGGCACACAAGATCAGCTGCGAATGCAGGACAAAGGCATGTGCTCTGCTGTGAAGACACTTTCTCTGGGGCATGATGGTCCAGTTCTTCCAGGGGAGTGGACCAGGCCAGGGAGCACCAAAACTCAAATGTTTTTCAAATCACAGCAATCCACTGTAAACTTCAATAAGAATTTTGCTCACAGGCAACTTTCTTTCCCAAGACATCTCTTACATAGTTCCTTCAGCATAAAAAGCCCCTCACTCTTTGGTTTTAAAGAAAATACATGATGCTTTCAGCCCAGTCCTTTTCATTCCCTGTGACTGATATCAGAAAAGCGATGGTGCTGGTTATGTCTATGTAGATACAGTCTGGCAGAGCAGATGTGTTATTTAAATTACAATGCTGAGAATATATTTGTGTCAGTAGCTTTCCATCTCCTCTTCCAAGCATTAAAGTTATGATCAGAAGAAAGTACTGCTTCATGAGCACTACTGTATTTTTCTCTTTTCACAAGTCATTTTGCTACATCTGAAGAGCTTACTCATGCATTCCCATCCAATTCATTTTTATTAGAGCTATGTGTGTGCTATAGATAAGCTTTGAGGATGCAGCTGAAATCTGGGCTTCTTCCAGATTCCATGTATTTTCCAGGTTTTAATCATTATATAACACTGTGTTATGACACAAGCTCCCTCTTGCTGAAATAAAATTGCCAAACTCAGTTTACCTAATTTTTGAAGGGTACAAAGTTCAGATAAGAAAAGTTGAGATAGTAATCAAAAATGTCAGTGAGAATTATTTAAGTTTCTGAAAGCATAAAACATTTTTTCTTAATTTATTCTCCTTTCTTTTCTTACAGTATTCTGATTTCCCAAATACTTAATATTTGGAAAAATTTCTTCTTCATGGACTGTTCTTCTTTTCCTTTTAACAGAAACACTGCCAGATGCAGTGCAATGACTCTGCAGAGGATAGCCAGTGGTCACTTTTCAGTCATAGAGAATGGGCACCTGCCCTTTATAGCAGCTGCTGACTGCACTAATTTAACAGCAGAGTGGGAATCTGATGAACTTATTGCAGAAGACAATCTATGTTTGGGCCGGAAGGTGCTACCTAATGAGTGACATTAGAGAAGACAGATACATTTCTTAGAGGCACACAGCCAAAGGTGAGCTGACAGAAGTCTCAGCAAGGGAAATTCTTGTTAAATATTAGGGGAAAAAAACCCACTCACAGTGAGGATAGTCGGACACTAGAACAGGTTGCTGAGAGTGGTTGTGGAAACTCAGTAATTGAAGATGATCAGAATTCACACTGCTTGCTCATGGCCAAACTAGAGTATTGGCCACTTTCAGTACCATACTTCTCTGAGTGCTGGGGTTCCACAAGGTGACCTCCAGAGGTCCCTTTCAGCCTAAATTGCTCTGGAGTTTAGTGCCTTGGTTTCTCTACATGTGAGGTAATTTTTTAGCACCCGGAGAACACAGCATCAGTAATTCCAACTCTTTTTTTTTCTCCTCCTGCACTTTTGCCATCTACACAGTCACCCCTCAAGATCAGTCATGACTTGCTCTCATGGGAGACAGTCATAGTAATACTTTTCAGAAAGAATTGGCATAATCCTAGATGCTTAATACTGCACCCAGATAAAAGGGGAGGGTGGTGGAAAAGCTGATGTTTTGTCCTAAGAATTTCACTGCTAGTCTTGCCAAATATTAATTAATTAATCTGCAATTAAATATTCCTCAAACACTAACATTCACCTTTTTTAAAAAAAAAAATAATAAAATGCAGATGTCAGATATCTGTCAAAGACAGTCTAAGGGATTATGGGATTTTATAAGTAGATTACTGATCGTAACTCAGTGACCAGTTCTTCAGTATATACTTCATGCTTATTAACTTGGCTTATCTCTTGTACCACTTTAGGGGATGGTGCAACTGGTACTGTATCAGAGAATGTTGAAAGAAATACTCAAATGTTAAGAAGGGCTGAAGAAAAGATGGTTTGTGGTGGTACGTTCCAAGACTATGACTGATTTTATGTAGTAATTGTTGCAGGCAAATATCTTGCACAGTAACATCTGGCAGTCCAGGTAGCAAATATGCTGTGGTCCTGTAATCGTTTCTCTGGGTACGATGCTAGACTTGAAAATTCTGCAGGATCAGATGTGCTGGTTGCAATTACTTGGCCCGCAAGGGTCAACCAGGTAACAGAAAAAGAGAAAACCTGTGGATGTTACCCAGACACCACACCAAGATGCAATTTCCTATCCCTTTCAGTAAGCAGTTGGAATATAAATGCTGTGATTCTTTATATAATTATTTTTTTTAATCTTAAATAGCAAAGGAGTGGTTGTTCTCGTTACTCTTACAAATGTCTGATCTTCACTGGAACCCTGCTGTCTTCTTGCACAGAATTCATTATCTGAAAAGGAGAGGTGTAACATGTTTGACATTTTCAAGAAAAAAATAAAAACTTTTAATCCAGATGATGTGGACAACATTGCTGCTGCTGCTGCCATTTATGGATTCAGAGATGAGTAGTACATCCAGCAGTGACGAGTGATGGCTAAAATGGCAGATTGTGTGACAGACTTCAAAGCAGAGAGGAATTCTCTGAATGTGGTTCCCTTGATATTTTAGCACTTACAAGTCTGGCTTTTATAAGCGTAATATGGCTGAGTGAAAGGCCAAGAAATGTATCATCAATTTTTTGTTGTTGTTATTGTGCTCATTTTAACCAGGACACCTTTAGCTCTCCTCTTCCCAGTTTCTGCTATCTTTTTACTCTTTTTCCTCTTTCTCATTTTCTCTCTTCAGTCGAAAAGGAGGAATAAAAGTTAGGTGGAAAGCAGGAAAGAGAGAACTATCCCTGAATATCTGGAATCTTATTGGAGTGGTAGAGAGACAAGATCTATTTCATACCTTAACCAGGTCATAATAGAAATGAAGTCAACAACACCACATACTAGTGTAGACCAGTCATACAGTAGGAAATGCTACATATTACACTTGAAACATTGTGTCTTGACATGGTTTTTCCATTGCTTCTTCAATTTATGACTCAAAGGAGTAATTTCTAATTACAAAGTTAGAATGGAAATGATTGGTATTTCTCCTGTTTCTCTCAGACTTTCACAGTACAGTCATAGCAGTTCATATGGTTTAGTCTTGGGTAGTCCTGCAAGAACCAGAGAGTCAGAGTTGATGATCCTTATGGATTCCTTCCAACTCAGGATATTCTGGGTGATTCTGATTCCCATCACCACCGCTGCTCTCTAATCACCATGGTTGACATCCACCTGCAGTGCAAAGCTCAAAGAGCACTATTCCTAAGAGATTATTCCTAGCTGTTCTATCATTCATGAATTATGCAGTGATAAATTGGCTGAAAAAATAGGTAAAACTAATTTGATAATAATAAATTAATAAAATCCTGATGCTGCTTACCTGGAAGTCAGTAAGCATAGATATACACTGTTTTAAGTAGTTCAAATACATAGCACTGTTAATTACTAATGCAAATTCATAAAAGAGAAAATGATGGTACAGTTATACAGAGAGAATACATGTTATCTTCTTTCTGCAGATAATTTTTATTTCCGGACATCTATTAAGAAAGACAAATATTCAGCTGTGTAAAATCATTACCGGGCCTTTTTGTGTATAGAGTTTGGAGCTGAAAAACAATTATGCAAAGAGTTTTTGGACTGACAAGGAAGACTAATTAGAGCTTTAACAGAGTGAGGTTTTTAAACAATCACCAGGAAAAGTTGTATCGAAGCTCTCTTGTGCCCTGGGGCACAAGGTGGATGCAGAGCTCCCTTAGTATAGTGTTGGTGCAGCTTCATGGCAGGGCAAAGAGAAGAGCTATGACCTCTTGCCATGATTTACCAGCAGTGAGAAG
>JANHGB010046320.1:30043-59363 GCA_026283785.1 Coracopsis vasa | reverse complement strand
CACCGCGGACAGCTCCCGGCGGGCCAAGGCGCGCTGCCGGCGGTTGGCCTGTCGGTCCGCTCTCTGCTCCGAAGCTGCTCCGTGCCTTAATGCACAGGTTCATTGCGACCACCCACCTCTCTCACGGTGCCAGAAGAGGGCTTATCTTTGGGCTCAGAGTCTGTTTGTCTTCTGTGGATCGGGATTTACAAGTGTGGACGGTGCCTGGTTACAGTGGTATGTGAGTCTACAGACCCTGAGGTGCACTACAGAGTTAGAAAGAAACCTCGGATCTGTCGTGCTGTGGAGGGATCAGAAAAACCATATTCAACCAGCAAACCCAGCCCAAGCCTTCCAGCCTCCCTGCAACCAACTTTATCCCCTCAACCGCAAGAATTCCCTCCTTTCATCCTCCCTCCATGCTCCTTCCTCCAGAGACTGCAGGATGAGGCATTTCCTTCTATCTGGCTCAGGGTAAAAGCATACCCTGGGGGCTGCCACACACATCTGGCAGGGACTGAAAGGTTTTAATCCAGCCTCTACTGCAATCAACAATGGCAAATGAACCAGTGATTCTGAATGTTTATGACATGGTGAGTATGAAACAGTACTGATTTGGGGGTGGGGTGAGTGGGGTGAGTGCTGTTTGGAACAGTGGGGTCGGGTGGGAGTCTGTGCTTGAAGGCAGGTGTTGTATGAAGAGGAGCCAAGCACAGATCCCAGAGAGGGTGATCCCTCCCTCCCCTTCCCCTTAAACTCCTCATCCAAGCATATCATGTTCTGGCTGTCAGAGATAATGCTGACCCAGGCTTTTTTCTTTGAAATTTTTAGCATATTGGGGCAGATTACAGGTAAAACTGTGCCTAATTTTCTGCAGGATCTCTCAGGAGCAGCATTGGGTGAGGGGAGGACTTTTTAATTTCCAGTGTCCCAGTTAAAGAAGAAGATTTGATCACCTGTCTGTTGGAGATAATTGTCCTTTAATTTTAAGTGAGCAAGGACTCCCAGGCTGTGGGGAAGAGGTCAGGGTATCAACCAGGGAGAAGAAACAACTGAAGGATTACAATAAGGACACCGTTTCTAGGCTAATCATCTGCATCAGCTCCTCATAGGTATAAGATTGCAGTTAAGAATTTTCTCTGAAGGTTAATTGCAACAACAGGAGTAAGAAATTGTCTGAACTGGTGAAGTTTCAACACAGGGAGGGGCACAGGGACCTGCTGCTTGGCAATGTTTCCTGGAAAGTTCACAGTGTAGCAAGTGGCTTTCCTTGCCTTCCTCTTGCAAGGGGGGGACGTGAGTGGGAATTATCTGTGCTAACATATCAGATCGAAATCCTAGCCTTGGCATAAGCCCCCAAAGAGAAGAAGCCCTGGCACAACCTGTTTGCTTTCTGGTCCAACAGAAGTTTAGGAGAGGCATGTTCAAATGAGGAATGTTTTGATGATGATGCACTTCCTCTCTCTTTTATGTTTATGAACTAACAATTGAAAGAGCAGTTTTCAGATCTTCCAAAAATTTAGTGAACTTTGCTGGGGAAAACACAACCTTATGAGGCCCAGGTGCTGACTGCGCTGTAAATGTCTAGCTTCAGACCTTTAAGATTATACATACATTTGCTTTTTTGTCATCAGGCAGTGACAACATTCAACAGGAAGCCCACAGAATAGTGTGGGTTTTCCTGCTGGGGGAATTCACAGAATAGACACCAAAGAGATTAGGAGTGGGTTGCTGTAAATGTCCAACACCTTCTTATTAAAAAGATCAACTGATCTTTTTTTGACTAAAAAATGGGTTGTTTTCTGAGGGAATAGGGACTGGTAAGGGCTACTTAGGTAGGACTGTACCTGTACTGAAAGACAGTCTGAAAACCACAACTACAGTGGCTTGAAGCTCTCTCTCCCAGAGCTATTATTGGTAAAATTGAGTAAGTTGATATAAAATCCTTCCCTAGACTTTGGGCCTGAGTGTTTAATGGTCAGCTGCTCTTCAGCCTGAACTGTGAAGCCTCCCAAGCTGTTCTTCAACCAACAGGTCTGGTAACCCAAGCAAGTGATAGCTGGTGCTTGGTAACAAGGGGGAGGCATCGCAAATGCACACACAGGAGTTTCTCATTAATACTTTGAGGAAGATAAAGGGATTGTGTTGTCCTTTTGTTATGTCCGCTGTTTTCCTTGCAATTTTTTAGGTTTTTTCTGCAGCAGGTTGTGGTCTGAACTTTCCTTTCTCAGCCATTGTTGAGCTGTCCTGAATCAGTGAATGCTTTGCTACTGAGCTGAAGAGGTCCAAATACTGGATGGACATGGTTGTTGCCTTTTTTCATGTGATTGACATCAAAGATGAAGTCCAAAGGAATTATAGGAGAAGGGACTTGCTGTTTATGGTTACTGTGTTCAGAGATGGACACCCAGAATCAGTGAACTGACTTGAGGTCACAAGTTTAATTCAGACTGAGTAATTTTTGCTGCTTTGCAAGCCGTGAAAACCTAGTGTGTGGGTACTAACTCTGTGGGTTAACCACTCAGTACATAGAAACCATTCTATTTTCATATAGCATCTGTTTGACTACCACTGAGTCACCTCTAGTTCAAGTCTTACATTATGTTTATTGAGGCTATATGCTTTTCCATTGCTGCTATGATTTTTAACACCACAGAGTTTGGAATGTAGCCATGCAAAATCTGCACTTTGTTATGCTGTGGTGGGGAATTGCGGGGGAACTGGGAAATGAGCACATTTGCTTGAATGACTGTTGGAAAACTAGCCTCAATGGGGGGGAAAAAAAAGACAGCTGGGGATAACAATGAACTGGATGCAAAGCTCTGCTTTCCTGACAAGGAACATGACCCCTTTATGGCATCTGGAAGCACTTACGCTGCAGGAAAACTTACCCCTAGGGCAGAAGTTCAATTACGGGCTTTGTGCAGCTACGAAATACCTACTCTGTGTAGTCTTGTGTATTCAAAAATTATAGCCATTTATCCTTTTACCCACTGGATATGTACCAGGCTTCTTCAGGAAAAAAGTGCTTCTGTTAATGAGGTGTTTTTCACAAATAGCTAAAGCAGATAGATTAATTTGTAGACTTACTTTCTTCAACATAAAACAATTCAGCAGAAATCACTGGACAATCAGAATATCATAATCAAAAACAATTTCCCTCACCCCCAGATTGCAGGGTAATTATATTTTGTTTTATCTGTTACTAAAGAGCTTGCACACACATGAACACTTGCAAAAGAGACAGGTTAGGAGAACTTTGCTGCTCAACCAGGACATTTTAAAGAGTGAGTATGCAGGATACTGCACTCAGATTTAAGGTGTGTGAACACAGAATAATAATATGGATCAGGATTTGATCATAGATGAGCCTCTTTCCTAATCTGAATCCAGCTCTCACATGGACTTACTCTAAGACAAGAGCTGTTCAGAGACCTGCATGAAATAACTGGGTCTATAAAATCTATGACAGAGTTTGATCAGTCAGTTATCACTTTGCTTTTAGAGGGATAAATCAAATTCTCCTTCATAACTTGCAGCTCTATTCCCTCCAGTCTGCCTTAATAGGATATTTATCATGGATCAGATCATACTTTAGGTCACAGGGCTGACTTCTTTCATCCTGTTTCCTCATCGCTTTAAGTCCTTGTGGCTTACTTTGGAATAGTTGACTTAATCACTGTACATTAATAAATGTTGCCTACTTAAATCAGACAGAAGAGTAACTGCAATTATTGCCTAGGTTTAAATCTTTAACAAGCAAGCTAAACACATTCCACTAAAAATAGTTCGCTTGGCAGAGATTCAAGTTGGGGGCTCTCAAAATATTTTCAGCTTATTGCATAGCACATTTATGCTATCAAATTAAAAGCAAAGATATTCATATCACTGCTGTCCCTCTTCTGTTACAGATATGGTTGTCCTGAATTTCCACTGTCTTTGCAACTGATAGTGTTCAAAACTGTCATTTTGATCTACTGGTATTTTGCTTACTCTTTATGCTGGGGAAAATGAGTCCCTGAGATGTGCTGCAGAGAAGAATGAGAGCCCTGGTCAGCAGGGAGCCAGGGAGCAGTGTTACAGGGTCTGTTTGGATGAGAGGGGTGAGTCTGTTTCTCATCCTTGTCCCACTGTTATTTCATTGATTCCACTGACATTTCTTGTCATCCTCTCTGAAGTGAATGAGAGGGAAACAAGATTCAGGTCACTGTAGATGCACTAACTCTGAGGTTTTTCCCTGTGACTTCTGACTTCAGAGAGGTAGCCAAAATGTAATTATTCATAATGGTCTTTCCATATTCTTTCAGTTTTTTATATAATTTGCCAGCTAAATGGCTGAAGGCCAATGGCTGATGGCAAAGAATGTCCCTGCAGGTGTCTGACTGGGGTCTGTCTTGCTTCACTGATCAGTGAGTGGGTCATGTTGTCATCGATTTGATTTCTCCATCACATCAGTAAGTGGATCATCCAAGTGGCCCTGACAGAGAAACAAACACAGTAGCGTTCTTGTCTCCACAGCAGTGATAAAGGCCCATTTTGTGATCTTAGGGCAAGCAGCCTGTACTGAAGTAGGGGTGGTACATTGGGCTGAGTTTATAGACATGCATGTAGTTTCTAAGAGTTCCATGACATGAATCTCACTCCTGCTTTTTATTGATGCAGTGGAACAGAGCATCCTGGGAGGCTGCATGTGCACAGAAGGCAGCATTTCTGGGAAGGGAGAGAAGGAGGAAGGTGGTGTTTCAAACCATAACAGTTTGTAATGACTTTTCTCAGTGGTTTCAGTTGTACCACCAAGAAACAATGACCATGCTCTGTGTGGCCAATCAGCTTGTGGTTTCCCAGCATAAACTGATCAGAGATGACCACAGCCTGAGAGTGGCTTAGGTAGGGAGAGGAGTTCTGGTGAGATTGTTTCCACATGGCTTTACAAATGTCTGTCATCTTACAGTTGCTTCTACATAGAGCTGGGTTCAGGGAGTGAAGGCTCGCGGAAGGTTACTGGGTCAAGATGAGCTAGATGAAAAGTTGTGGTGTGGGAACCTGTATGTGTGATTCTGCAGGGATGGGGTTAAAATTGGGTTTTGTTTATGTGCTCTGAGAAAAGGCTTGTGAGAGTCCCTGCATGAAGAGGACATGTCAGCTATCTGTGAGGAAAGGCAGAAAGGGTCTGTATGGCCATAGAATAAATGCATAAAACTTTAGTGCCTTAAGCCAAATTCTGTAACGCAAAATCATATTGCAGAGGTGGGAGCTGCTTTTCCTTTTGCACTTTTCAGCTCTGTTATTTTCAGTATTTTACTGAAATCCATTGCTCACGTATGATTTGGAGGTGATGACCTCTTTGTACCATTGAAAAACAGCAGATTTACCGTCCTATCATCCCTTCTTGCCTTCCTAGGCAAGTGGAAAAGAGAGAGACATGGCCACTGTAATTAAATGCTTTGGGACTGAAGGAATAGAGATGCTTTTTACCTCTACCTTGAGCAAAAAAGGGGCCTTTGAGTCTGTTTTAGAAAAAGCAATGGGATTGCAAGCAAAGCACTTCATTCTGTTTTAAGCCCTGACTAAATCATGGAACATTTTATTCTCTCTCTGGAGGAAAGAATAAGTCTAGTTACTCAGAAAAATGTCAACATGTTCATGATTACTGTTAGTAGAGGTCTCAGCTCTCAGCTGACTTAGAAGAGTGAGAAATGCTATTGGAGGTGTCATCTCATCTCTGCACTACTTGTTACTTGTTTGTTAGTTGCTATGTGTGGAGATGTGCAGCATCACCTGACTCTACTTGGAGGAAGCCACATGGAAAGCAAGGGGACTTTTTCATCAAGTAGGTTGATAGCTGTGGAGCTTCTTGCTGCAATGAGCTGAAGAGATGATCTAAGTTAACAGAGCAGCTTGTGGCCTCGAAAAATTAAGTGATAGTCACTAGGATCTCTTCTTTCTTTCTCATCCCTCATATGTTGGCCAAACAGAATTTATTTAACAAAAGAAGAGCAAAATGTGAAATATTGCATTTGGGATTTTTTAATGAAACTCTGGCAACTCCTAATATATATTATATCATTATATATGTTATATTTCAGAACAACTTTATATATATATAACAACTTTATATAGATAAGGTTTTTCTGAAACAAAATCATCACTTTTTAAAACACACTAAATGAGATGTTTTGACTGTTCCTTAAAATATTTGCCAGTTATCTCTGGCCAAAACTGCTTGCCAAACCTGAATCACTCCAGTTCTCCACAACACAATGTTCACTCAAAAGTTTGCCATGTTCTTGGAAGGGCTCAGTACGCGTATCATATTCTTACTTATTCTGTGGCCACTCTCAAAGCTCATAAGAATTCCCTCTCCCATGAATAAGCTGTGGCTAAGGAAGATCTGGGGTGTTTTATCTTCTTCACTGGCTTGTTGTTGAGGGTAAGATCAAAGGTAAACCCTTAAATTCCTGACAGAAAAAGATATTTGCCTTATTTATCACTGGCTTTTTATTTTTCCAGTGCCTTATTCATTCTGCTGTCTTCAAACCATATGAAGTACAGCGTACTGGATAACAAAACAGAATGGTGAGATAGCAGATGCCTGCTGTCTGGTGATGGGTTCCCCACAGTACTATAACATGTCCTACATAAGTGCAAAACTGTTTTTGTTTCTAAGAGTAGCTGAACGTAGTGCTAGTCACAGGCAGTAGTGTGAGGGATCAGGCAGACCTCAGATGCTTGTTTCCTGTGCCTTCCTAGAGCTTTTAGTTGTCCTTCTTTACCATTTTTAAATGTTTTGTTGTTTTTTTGTGTGTTTGTTTGAGTTTGGGTTTGTTGTGTGTGTGTGCACGTGTGTGTTTTTTGTTCAGATGTTTCATTTTGGGCTTTTTTGGTAGGACTAAGTTTAGAGTATTAAATTATGCTTATGCTGCGTAGTAGGTCTGGGGTTCATAATCACTGAGGTAAAGTGATGGTCCTACTGCAACATCTGTAACTGTAGTGCCATATTATGATACTTGTTATTATGGGTCCAAAAACTCCCTTGGAAGACTCTTGCCTAGAGACCAGATAGCCCATTGCAGTGAATAAGATAGGAGGCAGAGAAAGCTGCTCTTACTGCATATCAGCAGAGTCCTGAGCCCAACATGTGATAGGGCTATCCAGACTGCTTTGCTTTTCTTGGATGCAACATTTTCCGGTGCAAACGCTCTTGACTTTAAAAAAAATAATGCGTTTAAAAAAATAATATTATTTTATGGGAAATCTGATGGCAGTACGTTAAAGTTTTCAAATAAATCAGACTGAGCAGCCTGGCAGTGTGTGCAGGTGAGGAAAACTAAGCTTTATTTCTGCTTCTGTTTTCCTCCTAGGCTGCATCAATTTAGTTTGAGTGACAACAGGCTGACCTCAGGCAGGCCAGTCATGGAGTGGGGCTGCTGCCTTGCCCTTCTTGAGCTCAGATGCAGAAGCGAAAGGAAAACAGTTCAGTGATGCAAAGCACTGTGATGTAATCAGTGCCTGGTTCAAGCTTGTGAGAAAATGATGGAAAGCAACTAGACATCCCTTCTTTCTTGTATCTTTGGAGAGTGGAAATCAATCGGAGGAAGAAAAGATTAAAAAAATGAATACACTGAGTTGCAGCTTAATCTATTCCTTCAAGAAGAAGGAATCAAAATGTGGCATCCGGTCTAAATCACTTAAGGATCTAAAGAGTAAGTGGCATGGCCTTGGTTAATAAGTCCAGTGATGAAGTGTGCCCATTTATGCATAATAAATGGATTTTTGTTGTCTTAGCAACAGCCTGGGGATGTGTTATCCATCAGGGGAACAGTCTGTTTTGATGTTGCCAGGGTGACAAGCTGGCTACCTGTCCATGTTACTGCTGATCTTCTCCAGCACAGCAGTTCTTTAGATGACTACTCTATGCTTATGCATGAGATGTTTTAAGATCTTGATTGTACACAGAGCATTGCTATCTCCAGCTATGGCAGTCATCCCACCAGCAAGATCCAGTGCTCTGTTGCCCGGTGGACTAAGTTGAACTGATTCATCCAGGGCAACATGGGAGTTCTCCCTTATGCTAGTTGTGCCTGAGCTAGGAAAACTGCCCACAACATGCTCTCCTTTACATCAGCAAGTATAAGAAACCGTTATGAGTGAGGAGAACCTATGAAAGCTGACACAGTGTAAAAAAATGTGGGAACTCTGCTTCTGGAGCAAAGCTTCACAGGTCCTGTCGTTAGCCTAGTTCACATGTCAGTGCTCTTAGGTTGGTTCCTGCATGTAAGAATCTGTTTCACTGTCTTTACACATTTCAAAGCACCTTGAGCTCTTGTGGAGTCAGGAGTCGTATGGGCAGGATTTTGGGTGTAAGACCAGCAGGTTAAGGTAAGGTCAGCTCTAACCTAGAGATACAGAAAGCTTTTACTGCTACTGGAAGTTGTCCTTTAACCCCACCTGCAGGCAAAGTCACAGTCCGCTGTCCTGTCTCTGAGCAGCTCTGGAAGCTCTGGTTCTTCCTAAAACCATATGGAAGCAAATTTTCTCTGGTGCTTTTTGGGGTTTCCCCAAACAGCAAGGCAGACTCCTTTTAGAACAGGACATTTCTGTCAGCAAGATTAAGCCTCTTGCTCATTAGGCTGTCAAGGTTCCTAATGTCACTTGGCTGCTCTTTGAGACAAACAAACCAACCCAAAACCAAACAAAACCCTCTTAGAACTGATGAAAGCTGATGTACTGAAGGTTGTCACTCTCCTACCAAATAAATTTACGTTGGCAGTAGTAAAGCAGACCCTTCTGCCTTTTGTACCTTATCTCTGGTTTATAGGTTGAACTGCTGTGATGCCACAGCTCAGCTGGTCATCCAGCTTCCTACTGAGGCAGCCGACAGGGACCAGTTACACAAGTGCTGGGAGCTTCTGCTGGGGAGGGCTGAGCATTAGTGATAGAGCTACTAAGTTGGAACAGCTGTCAGATCCATTTCTAAGTGTCGTGAATGGCAGGTATATATAGTTGTGCATTACTGCAATGAACTGAATTTAAATGGGTGTCCTGGGGCCAAAAGCTATGTTAGTGACCTGGGTTGCCCTTATTCTAATTCTCTGTTTGTTTCAGTCTGTCTTGTTCCTGTGATTATGCCAAGACGACAGAGCAGAAGCTGGGGAGGAAGGCAGAGATCAATCAATACATAAAATCTATATTTGTGTTAGGGAAGAAAAGAAGCAAAATTCACAAGTCTGATGATTCTTTCTCTAGCAAATGGACTCATACTGTTAGGAAAGAAAACAGTGTTTGATACTGTTCTAGGTAAACATTGGGTATTCCTGAGTATGCAAGATCTAGAGTGGATAACCTCCTTACTTCAGAGCTTTACCTTATCAGCATGTGAATCTGTGAGACTTCTTCTCTCAGAGCAAAATATGAGCTATATCCTAAGAATGAAAAATTGTTTTAATCGGTACCTTAGTTTTTCAACAATGAATCTTAAGGTGCCCAGAGAAGCAATGACAAGGGAAGAAGAAAAGCTATGGATTATAAATGATATCTAATAGGTAGGAATGCTTATCTACAAAAGCAAGTGTCAAATGCTAAAAATGCTGAAAGCATTTCAGCCTGTTTAGTGCCTTCATCATGTGGGTCAACACGAGTCAAATGCCTTGTGACTAGTGATAGATCCCCGTCTCTGGGAGATGGAGGACCTGGCACAGCGTAAGCTCTGTTGGTAACATGGTTTGCTGAACCTTCAACCACGGATCTATTACTGTGCTTTCCATGCACTCTTATTTAAACCCACAAGGAAATGTCAACCTCTTTACTGTTCTCTTCTGCTAGTGATTGATTTATACCAGATACTGATGCAAGAAAAAAAGCTTCCTAGGTGCTGATTGCTGCCTCAGGGTTTAGAGTGCATGAGGAGCCCAATGTTGCCTTCTATAGTGAATTATAGGCTTTGCTGTAGGTTAGCTTTCCCATGGTACATGATGTTCTTGGCTCATCTGTTTCTCTTGTTCTGTTTGGGACTACTTGGAGCAGTTAACTGTATAGTTGCCCTGTATTTGTCATTTCTCCCAGCTCTGGATTAGCTTGGTGAATGTGAGAAGTGACAGAAAAAGAAGGCCAAGAGGTTACGAACAGGTTATCTCTGTCATTAACCTGCACTCTTGGGCAGAAGTTTGGGCAAGAGCCACAGCAGTCTGCTTTTAGTTGTGTAAGATGCCAAGGTTGTCAGTATTTCCAAGCGCTTTCTTAGCAAATCACTTATCTAGAAAATGAAAGGCTCCATTCAACTGCCTAACTGTTCACAGACATAAAGGGCCATTTTAGGATATCCATCTCACCTCTGGCTTCCTCTCAGGAAAGGTCCAGATCTCTTCCTTCATGGATCCTGTTTCATAGCTATCCACTTTGTAGAGACATCTTGAATATTTTAGGGTATTTGAGATGGCATGACATGCCCAGAGGTTCTGACATGAGCACCACTTACGTGCTGGAAGACGATCAGTAGTGGTTCTGCATTTGACTTCTATCATCCTACCATCTAATATGCTGATGCATCCGGAGTGACAGAGACCTGGCTAAAATCCCTGAGGGACTCAAACACAACTGCCCCTTAATGCAAGTCTGCCATAGAAGTAGACAGCAGAAAACTCTGGATTTGGTTGTTCTGGGTCTCTTGTGTCAAATCATTTAGGTTTTGTCTGAAATACTCATTTAGCAGAAGAGTGGCTGTTTCCAGTGGATGCTAGCTGTTCCAGAAGGGTGTCCAAGCTGGAGCCAGGCTATAGTGTTACTCATACTTGTTTTCTGGCCCACTGAACACATATTTTATATGAAAAGAATCTATTCTTTATTTTGTATGAAAGAAAACTGCTTCACCATGAAGGACTGAGAAGGCCTGACTCCAGATACACTGTGAGAGGGTGAGCTGTGAGAGAGACCTGCTTCCCTTTGAGGCAGGTAGAGAACCAAGTCCCCTTTGGCAGGCTGAGGTGGTTAGAAAGTTGTTCTGTACCCTCCTGCATGTGTCTGGACTCTTAGTTATGAGGTACAAGCAGAAAGCACTTGCTGCTACTCCTGGTAAGTAGAGGCCAACCTTGCTCTTCCCTCTTATTGCCTTGTTTCCATTCAGGGTACTTCTAGCAAGATGTCAGGCTTTGTTGCCCTGAGCTCTTTTCTGCCCTTTCCTCCTTAACTGGCTACCTAACCCGGAGAGTGCATGTGCAGCCTTGTCTTCTGAGTCTGTCCCAGCACTAAGGATACACAGTCTAGTACATCTTTAGAGTATCCCTGTGATGGAGACATTGTGGAGAGGTGGAAAGGCAGCGCTTGGAGGCTTCCAAATCTGCGGAGGCCAGAGCTAAAAATGCATGTCCTGAGCTGAAATCCACCCACCATCTGTCTCCAGTTCTAACATTCATTGTTCTTGATTGCACTGCCATTTGCTGTGCCCTTGTTCACTCTAATTTTTTATGGCTGTTTGTTATCCAAGACAGCTGGCTATCTTCTCTTTGGCAGCTCTTTGGGATGTGGAATAGACCTCTTCTATTTTCTGCTGCTGGAGCACTATGCCTTGCTCTGTTCTCACTGCTGCAAGACTATTGAGGGCCAGTGCACTGAGGAATGGGTTGTACAGAACTGAAGCAGAACAGATTAATTCCAGTGTAAGCCAAAAATAAACAAGGGCAAAGTAAATGGGCCTGTTTCAAACTCAGGTGTTCTTGGAACCAGAAGAAAGGAAGTACTACAAATCCTTTTTTTCCCCCCATCATATGTCTCATATTCTAAGCAAAAGAGCTGCGGCTTCTGCTGAGCAAAGGCCTCTGGAAGGATAAATTAGTGCAAACCACACAAATCCATGAACATTTCAGTTGTTTTTATTGTCTGGGTCAAATTCTGTCTCCCCCTTTGGGCAGAGTGCTGCTGGCAGGAGATGCTCTGCATCATGGTAGCCAGAGGCCTTAGCAAAGCCACGCAAACAGGCAGGACATCATTGGGTGTCAAAGAGGAGATAAAAAGGGATTCATCCAAACCCCCTGTTAATTGGGTTGGTCATACATCCCCCTGACTGCTGAGAACACTCTTCTGTCACTTGTATTCAGGCAGAATAATGGAACACTTCATCTAAGAGCTGAATTGGGATGTATGAGAAAAGGGAGATAAAGAGGGAGAGACTCCTTATACTTGTCTCTTTCACATCTTCAACCCAACAGGATCAACCACAATATGAACTTTTCCAACACTCTTTAAAACACCCGCTACTTCTGAGAGAAAGGCAAGGAAACAGGAAAGCTAGCTGCAGTAAAAGTGACATCCTATCTTCCAAACCCATCTCAGCAGTAATGTTATGCTAGGAAGCTCACACATTCATCTGTGTTTTTTTAAGTGCCATTTGTATCATGGCATGTTATTGAAATGCTTCAAGGATTCCTTTTGTAATGTGTAATTACTCTGAGATAGGCAGTTCAGTGCCTACTGCAGCTGCTGTTTTGGATAATCTTGATACAGTTAAAGCAGTGGCTGGATTAAACAAATTTATGCAGATGGAGATTTTAAAGTTAGAGTAAAGAACAATTTAATACTCTCTAACACACCAGGTGCTAAAAAATCCTGTACTTGGTACCTCTGAACTTGAATTCTACTTCTCATACCCACAGGGCTTTGAAGTATGCTTCCAGCTGTCTGTTACCTCTCCTGAGGTCTCAGAGGTGTCTCATTAAAGCTGATGTTAAAGCCTATTAAATACCTGAACGTAGACTCTAATGATGCATCTCATTTAAGTGAGCTGTCACTAGGAATTGGCAGGGATCATTGCAGCTCTGGTCCCCCGGTGGCTAGGATAGCGAAAGCCACCTGGAGAAGTGCGGGATAATACCTCCTCCTTCTGCGCTGGGAAACAAAAGGCAAAGTGTCTGGAAAAGGCTGCTGACTTCCAGGGGCATTCCAACCTTGTCACCTTCTCGCCCTATCAGCTCTCTTCCCTCCATCCTGTGAAGTGCAGTCTCAGCTCCCAGAGCTTGCAGAGACTCCACTTGGAGTACTGTGTGCAGTTCTGGTGTCCTCTTGCCCATTATGAGCACTTACTAGGAAAAACACTTAAGCATTTTGTTCCCTTGAAAGACACCTGGGGGGTTCTTAAATCCTGAGGGGAACAACTGATTTTCTTTGACTGTAGGCTGGTTGGCTGTTGTGCCTCTCTTTGGGATGCTGCTGCTCTGGAAACAGAGAGACGTGAGCTTGTGTGGGGCACTAGCATATGGCTGTTCCCTCTGTTTAGCTTGTATGAGAGAGTGACTAAGACCAGAGAATAGGCATGAAAGAAGAAGAAAACCACCCAGCTTGTATTAAGGCACTTCTTACTATTGGGAGTATTCACATGTGGACCCGACCCCTGGCACCTTCTAGCTGGGACCATTCTAGGGGAAATGGAATGGCACTGGCACTTTAGTTCTGGTTAGTTTTGATAACATACATTGAAGCAGATCTGAAAACAAACCAAAATCCCGGCTACTTTCAATTCATCTGCAGGGCAGTTTTTACGAGGAATAAATTTGTGTCCTTCTGCCTATCTGCAAAAGCAGTGTTGTAGATAATGTCATGCTCGCAGGATCACCCAGATAAAAAAATAGGTACTGAGTCTCTCTTGGCAGTGTGGCACAAGATACCTTCACTAAGCTATCTCGTGAAGCCTGCAGCTGCCACTTGTCACAGTGGTGGCTCTCTAAACACTGACAGCCCCTGTGCCCTTTGTAAAAGTTCCCTGGAGTTCCCAAAGGCTCTCTCCAGTATGAGCATGTTTCTAATAAGCTGCTGAAGCTGACAACTGGAGGCAATATTACTTTCTTGCCACCATTTAAAATCCTGCTGTGGGAAGTCTTAGGTGATGCAGGTAAGTGAACCCATTAAAACAGGACATGTGACTTAAACTGCTCTTTTGGGTCCCTGTGACATGATTAGGTCCTCAGGTACTTTTGTGTTTTCCTCCACCCTTCTAGAAATGATCTGACAGGATGCTTTTTTGTCTCAGTCAGTTGATGAAAGAACATCACTAATTAGCACAGCTGGGGTCAAGCTCACTTTTATTTCATTCTCTACCAAGATAGCATGATTGTAGGAGACCAACTCTTGTTTACACGTAATAATAGAAGGAGATGTTTTTTTCCTCCTTTCAGTTCAAACGTAACATCGTGTTCAATGATACCACAATGTTTTGTGAAAAGTACAAGTGCTTTGAACATGTGGGAATCAAAAAGCTCCAAACAGCCTGTGTAATGCTGCCAACAAAGCATGTCCTTGGACCCTAGCCGAGAACAACCAAACCTTCATTTTGAGTAAAGCACTGGATGTTGAGAAACACCAAAGCTTTAGTCCTTGTTCCCACCTCAGTCATACTTCTAGCAAGTCATTTCAATCTCTTTCCTGGGGATGTCTCACTTGTGAGGAGGGAAAGAGTGCTCTTGTTGGAGTTGGGGGAGATGTTTGTGGGGTACTTGGGAGGTTAAAACGCTGCCTGCCTTTTGGCATCTGAGATGTAACTGCCTGGATTGGTGTGACTCCCATAGGAATGGAAGGCAGCAGCAGGGTTTCTGGGTGGTGGGCTGAGGGGCAGCACCTCCCTGACTGTGCCCAGGTGAGTATGTGCCTTCTTGCAACTTCACTCCTGCTGTCTTGGTGACTGCCCCTGGCCTTTCTGTCCATCAGAAGGTGGTGGTCCCCCTCCCTTCCCCACCATAGCCTGCCTGGGGAGGTTCTGCAAGCAGTCAGCTCCCGCACCTGCTACTGGCCTTGGCTTTTACTGCCCTTTGACCGCCTATAGCAGAAGTATTCAGAGGCAGCTGCTATTTCTGTCATTGGCACCCAGACTTCCCAGGAGAAAACTGCTGGCTTTGTGACAGCTGAAATCTGATTCAGAGGAAGCTTTTTACTTCAGCATGCATAACAACCAGGGGAGACTGAAGTAAGGGGGAGGGAAAGACAGCACTCAATTCGCTATTCATTTAATTCTGTCAGGAGAGCCCAAGCAACTCGAGGTGATGGAATGCAAATTGCAGACACGCATGTTGCAGCATGGTGGATATTGTTTAAGGGACTGAGGATGAAGAAATGGGGTAAGAAAACAATGCAGCACAAGGGCTTCTTGCCAGGATATATTAGCTACCACTGAGCAGTTCTCTGCTTTGGAGCCCGCTGATGGTATTTGCCAGTTTAAAGTCAATGTGACTATCTCCATGTTGTGCCACCATTGCAGGTGCTGGAACAGGGTATCCAAGAGATCTGCTTAGCCTTCTCCTCTCCAGCACATCATCCTTTCTCAGCCTTCTTTAGGATACTTCCCAGTATTTCTCTGGAGAAGGAAAGGGCTATTATTCCCACTCTGCAGCTAAGGTGCTGGCATACGGAGAGGTTGACTTGTCCGATTCTAGGACTTGAGGAAAAGGAATGAAGCTGCACCAGGGGAAGCTCATATTGGACATTAGGAAAAATTCCTTCACTGAGATGGTGGTTGGTCACTGGATCAGGCTCTCCAGGGAAGTGGTAATGGCACTAAGTCTGTCAGAGTTCAGGTCATTATGGTTTAGTTTTAGGTAGTCCTCTCAGGAGCATGGAGTTGGACTTGATGATTCTTATGGGTTCCTTTCAGCGTGAGATATTCTGTGATTAGGTACCTTGTTGCTGTCCTGTCTCTTGGGGTTTGATGTGGAGTTAAGGTTCTGAGACTGTTCTTCCTCTTCTCCAGTTTTGGGTGCTGAAAATGCTCTGATACCTTTTTAAGGACTTTGATAGGTATTTCAAAGCAAAAGCTTTTATTGAGGTTCCCAGTTTACCTGTGATGCCTTTTGATGGAGTTCAGAGAGCTTCCAGCCCTGGAGGGAACTGTGGGTCAGAAGCACTCTTCCAGCATTCAGTCTTTTTAAAATGAAGGTGCAGGCTTTCTGTTACTACCATGATTTCCAATTTGAAAGAAAACTCCTCCTCATGTCACACTGTGACACCAACAGGCTCAGAGACGGTTTTTCCCAAACCAATTCATTTACAGAGCAGCTCCAGTAATATAATTCAAGAGGCTTTCTGGAAAGATGTCACTTAGTCAACAGGGGTAAATGAGCCAGAACATGAACAATTAATGCCACACTTGTTTACCATGATCCTATACAAGTCTTGGACTGGGATAGGAAGAGGTAAGGAGAAACAGTCATTCCTAGTTCTGCCCAGTGACTCAACAACAGGATTTCATTCATGTTAATCTACCAAAATTTATCCTTCACTTTAGAAATAGAAACTATTGCTGTGGACCAGCCTGAAGTCTTTGTGCTGGTCAATTTATACAGGTTATAATTTAATTTGATGGCAAAAAGATTTGAGTATATTTTTGTGTTTTCCCTGGGACTTGTCAAAATACAATGGTACCTATGATTCTGGAGGGATAGCAACACAGTTATCTTACACACTAGGGTTACAGGAGGTGATGTGGTTAAACACTGCCTGCACATATGTGCTCTGGGGACAGCTTGAGAGACTGCAGGCTTTTGGGAAAAAATAGTCTAGAAAAGGAGGGGAGAAAAAGCATCTGTCAGTAAATAGATGGATAAAGATTCTCTGTGCTGCTTTTAAGAAGCAGCAATCATCTTTATAACATTGACAGGTGGCAATGGGGCAGGAGGGGAGGAAGAGATTCAGAGAATTGTGTGGGTGGTGAAGAAATTAATCCTAATGAATTGGAAGAGCAAATCCACAGCGGGCAGAAACCTTTGGATTTCTGCCCTGTTGGATATGGATAAATGCAAGAGAATCCCTTTTGCACGCAAGAGCTAATTGTGCAATTACAGTGTAATATCAAAACCTGTGCTTAAACTGTATCTTGACTATCAAAGCAGAGGCAGATTCTCTTCCAGTGGTTCCAGAGTCTTTCAGATGGGTGTTTGAAATAGCTCCCCACTTTATATTTCCCTCTCTTCTGAGAAATAAAACCTCTGTTAATTTTTTATATATATATATTTTTAAATCACTGTTCTATAATGGAAGAACTCATTTCCAAGGCTTCCTTTCAATGTTTTCATTCTTTTTTACACAGAAAACACAAATATAAGAGTGACCAAACTGGTTCAGAGCAAGGGTCCATCTAGTCCAATATTATTACTCTTTCCCCCTCAGTGCCTGCTTGTGGCCGCTATGGAAGACAAAGCAGCATGAGCATATAAGACATTTCCTTCTAACACTTTCACAGTTTCCAAACATTTTCAGCTTTGGGGCTTCTCTGAGCTTGACTCTGTCTCTCTACTAATCCTCAATGACTCTTTCTTCCATTCAGATCTCCTGAAAAAATGTGACCTTTTGTATCAACATCAGGGAGTTTGCAGGTCTACTACCTAGTGGAGAAAAGCAAGGTCTCTTTTACCTTTTTAAAATGACTTCCTTTTGATAGGTTTTATACATGACAGTATAGTCAATTCCTATCTACTTTTTTGATGCCACCTGCAGAACCCCACCATATCTCTTTGTCTCATGACTAGTTACATCCTAAGAGACATTTTCTGAAGAATGTAATAAAAATCATTCTTAAATTAACCATATCAATATCACTGCCCTCTCCACAGAATACCAAGAGGTGGGTGTCACAGCATCTCCCGTCGCAGAAGTCATGCTGATCCTTGTTGACTCATGTTGATCATATTGACCCAAAAGATCATATTTTTTGTCTGTTGATGCTATATTTTTGTTATCACTTCTACTAATTAATCCAGTTTAGATGCCAGGTTTTCACACTTGTAATTCCTTGACTCTCATGTGGACCTCTGTTTAAAGATTAGCATTACAGCCGCTACCTTCTGGTGCTTAGATCCCAGAGACATTTTACATGAGAAGCTGTCCACGATCATTAGCAATTCAGCTATTCTGTCCCTGTGGTTCCTCTGTTTCTCTTGGATAAGTGTTCTTCTGCCCCTGGGATTCTCCAGGGCCAATTCTGTCTGTACCATCCATGTCAGCTTTAAACAGAGCCTTTTCTGATTTCCTCGCTCTTCCTACTCCTTCTACAAAAATATAAGTGAGAGGTTCAGGCATGGGAATCTCACCAATTTTCTTCTGGTGGAAACAAGAAAGCTCTGATGCAAAGATTTCATTTGTTTTCTCTGTAACAGCCGTGTCAAGTCTGAGTTCTCCTTTTACAGCTTTGCTATCACTTGGCCCTACAGACTTGTGTTTTCTGACGTGTTGGAGGAAGGATTGAAGATAGCTAAATGTTACTGGAGAGGCACTATCCTTGTCTTTTTTAGGTCTGTCTAGAAGCTAAAAGTGACAATGTTTTCATCTGCTTTCAAAGCACAGGGTCCTGAGGCTACCTGGATGAGGAGTGATCAGAAAGAGAGCTCTATGTCTTAAGTGCTCTCTGCTGGATACCTTGGGGCTTTCCCATCCCAATTTGTGGGTTCATGTTGTCTAAATCTTTTATGTGACTGCACTTGAACTAAGGTTTGAGTGCTGCAATGCCAAGCAGTTCCACACTCCAAAGAAATGGAGCATCTGAGTGCTTCCAAAAGCTTCAGTTTTCTTAAGGCTGTAAAACTTAAAATTGTTTCCTGTTTATTTCATCCATCTTCCAAAGGCTCACTTGTGATGTGAAGCATGTTATTTTCCATCCCATCTCTCTGCTGAACCTGGTTGGTATTTTTTCTCACGGAGGGAGTGTTTTTCTTTAGAACTGGCACCAACACAGCAATTCAGCATCAGGCTGGTCTTGCTCACATCCGTTATCTGTTGCCATCTCATCAAACAGATGAAAAAGAGCCTGTGCCTTCCTAGGACTGAGTTGGAAGGGACAGTAAGGAAGGTATTTGCAAGCATGGGTGCAGAAACTGCTATGGTATTAGCATTCAAGTGAGGTAGAAACCATGACTACGTGATTACACGAAATAGAAATGAAGCTCATGTCACAGAGTGTGGGGTTTGTTTTTTTTTTTTACAAAGAGTGAGGAAAAAGATGCACTGGTGGCTTGTATTTATATATCCAGTATTGGTTACCCAGAAGTTGCTGCTGCTGCAAGGTGGCAAACCAAACTGTGTATTTATTCTCATTATTCACAATGCACAAATGCACCTTGGAGAATAAAGTAAGATAGGAGAGAGTTAAAAACCTTGCATCTTCTGTAATTCACTTACTGAAGGCCGCTGTTCTCTGAGCAGGCTCACTATTGCCACAGAAATCGTAGTCATTTCTAGGGATCCAGCAGTACTCCTGTGCAAGTGACTGTTCCGGAAGAGGGTCGTTAGAAGAGAAGAGTTCCTGTAAGGAGACTTGCCAAGGACAAACCTATAGTGCTGCACCTTTGGTGCAAGATTAGGGCTGTTTCTAGCTTGAATACTAAAATGGCATATATAAAAGAAGTCTAATTGTCAGACTACCCATGGCTGGCTTTGCACACACTCTTGGACATGTTTGCTTATTGCTAGCTGGACACCTCATGTAAACCAGAGAGTTAAAACACTGCTGTTCTCTGAGACTTTGTTGTATAGGTACAGTCTGTATTTATGTTTGCACACATGATGCATGAACAAAGATATCCTATTTGCTTGTGCAAGTTTTATCTGTGTTGTCCTGTGGAATGAGGTAACGCTCCCCTGCTTACAGCATGCTGGTGTTTGCCTTGTCCTGCTGGTAGTAAAGTATTTATGATACCAAATAGGAGCCTCAGCCATGAACTGGGATTCCATCATATTTCAGGGAGACACTGTATGGATGGGAACAAGAGAGAGAGTTCTGGCTCCAAAGAGATTACGAGCTACTTTTTATCTAGTTCTGGTAGGATGCATACAAACAGCAACTGGTTTATTAGCTCTGTCTGGCACCCCAACCACTTCCAAGGTGAGATCTCCCACTGATGCAAACATTCCTTTGGTCATAATGCCCTGTCAAGTACAACTTTGTTCCCTCTATGAAGTTTTAGACTGACTAATTTACTTTTTATCTCTTTTTGGTCTTTTCCAGTTAGAGAGGCTGAGCAAGATTTTTCAGGTGTTAAAGGGAAGCACAGTAAAATGAATTATAGAAATGCTACCAAATGCGTACTTCATAGAGCAGATGAAATATACCAGGCTGGGCTGTTGATCTTTCTTTGATGAATCTGTTTACCTCTTGCATGCATCCATCTAACTTGGGAGAAGACAGATATATGGAATGGGAACTGAATGGTCTCAAACCTAAGCATTCATTACTTGCATGATGCATCACCCGCATGGCTTTCAGTGCTGGAGTGTCCAGATACTTCCCTGTTATACAGGACTGGAAATACTCCTTTTCTCTTGGTCTGAATGATAATTAGCTTAATTTATAGGTTTATGACCATTTGTATTCCCTAACTTGCATGAACAAATTTAAAGAAAAGCAACTCAGGAAAACGGAGATCCACATCTGTTGGAGAATACCCTTATCTCTTGTGGGAATTGTGTCCATATCTAAGTTGAGCCTGATCATATGGAGTTCTGCTCTTGTTTTCCTGCCCCATGGATCACTCGGGAAAGAGTGTGGTGATTACTTTTTTATGTCTCTGGTTCTCTGGGAGGCATTTTTGGGTGAATATGGAATATGACTTGTGCGTGGTGTTCCATTAAGAACATGTGGTCTTACTTTTGGTACTAATAAAAATGGGGATGTGCTTGGAGTGTGCTTCTTCACTCCTGGAAAGAAGTGACAGAAAGAAATGAGTTACAATCTGCTTCTGAGAAAGGTGTTGGGCCATTGTCTGCTAGGGTTGAATAAGGCCTTGTTTCCCCACAATATATATCTGAGCATCGACAAGCTTCTTAAAAGGGCCAAGCTACGGGAGATAGTTTAATCTGAGAACAGATGTCTTTGATGTTAGAGGATGCTGTGAGCCAGATGAGGCATTTACAGTGCTTACCTCTTTCTCCTACATTAGCCTGGCCGCTGTTCAGATTAAATGTCTATTCTGCATGGAGGAGAATTTTCTGGCAGGTCTCTGAGGGATCTGGCAGACAATATCATTTGTGTGCACGGTGCAAGTATACAACTATTCCTCTTTCCACTAAAATAGATAGGAGCCAAGATGTACTTGCAGTTTCTAATGGATTTTTGTAGAAATAAATGGAGGGAGGAAGGGAAAAGAACTTTTCCACTGAAAAAGAGGAAAGAAAAAAAAGAGTAGTCCAAAGAACATCTCCTTGAGAAAGGATCTGTCTTAAGACAAAAAGGGTAGCTGCTAGATAAGGCAAATTCTCCTCTTTGATTTTACTGAAGTATTTCCTTATCTTCCTTCTTCTCTTTCAACCCCTGATCTCATTGGGTACATTTCAGATATGGAGTTATCATAAGATGCATGTTCATGAGGAGACTAGTTGGCTGAATCACTAAGGTCATTTCAGGTCTGTTTCTGGATGTATGCAACACACAGTGACTAGCACAGAAAATCTACTTTAGCACAAGTGTAAAATTATACTGTGCCCAAGCAGAAGGGAAATATTTAGGGCAGTCTGAATGCTAGTCCAACACATGTTGTGTTATTTAGGAGGTGAGGAGAAGGAGGAGAAAAAGAGAAAGGATAACTTAGTGTTTTCCAAATAGCTACACTAGCATATTTGTGCATCGCCAGTGCAGGGGATGTGTGACTTTTGGGAGAAGCAGGCACAGAGGCTATCCCTTTGAAGGGACAAGCACCCACTTCTTAGTCTGAAATGGTTTTCACCCTAAAAAGTATCTTCATAGTACTGAACAGTGATGATTTGTTGTCAGGTGCTGCTGCTGTCATCTCCATCTTTCAGCAAGGGATAGCTATTAAATGGTATTACAGAGCTGCATGTCCAGTGGTGTTCACTAAAGACAGTGGGAACCCTTGGAGTGGGGGGGAGGGAAAGAAAAGAACAAAAATTCCCCTGTAGCCCCCAGACAAGCCAGAGCAGAGCACAGTACATTACATCACATCTGAGTCGTTAAGATACTCCCACAGCTTTTTAATTTTTTCCCAGCCATCATGATATGCTGCACATATTAATCATTCTGTTGCATCTTCATACAGGGAGAGGGGGGTAAAAGTATGCTTAAAGCAGTTTGTTGGAATCCAGTAGCTAAATGCCAACAATCAGAAATGATTACTCATTTCCATAACTATTAGTGGCTAGTATCTTTGGTCATTTTAAACAGTGCTAAAACCATTCAGCATAGAAGCCCTTGGGTCATGGGTTATAAACAAGTTTCTATCTGAACTTCCCCAGTCACTGTTTTTATATCGGTTTTGTGCTTTGTAGAAGATATTATTGCAACAACGCAATTTGGTATTGGGCCAGATGTTACAGCTACCTTTCTTGTCTTGAGACAGTTCCTTTCTCAAGGAAATGTTTTTCAGCCTACTCTTTTTTGTTTTTTTCTTATTCATACCAGCAGAAACAGTTCTGGGGGGAAGGTGAATTTGAATCTCCATGGTACAACAGCATTTTATCATTGCTATATTCAGGTTCCTGGCTTTTATCCCTTAAATTCTAATGTAGAGACAGCACTGCAATGCGATTCTTCAGTAATTGTGCTGGAACAGCAGAGAGAGAGAGAGAGTATGGTTATGGCAAAAATGCACTCATATCCTTTTTATTTGTAGGAAAAGATAATGCAGAGAGATGAGACACTGTATGAAACTGGCACTGTATTTGGAGAGTTTTATTCAAGACAGGACAAAGCACTTTAGGGAAAAAGGACAAGTCACTAGCTGCAGGGATTTTTTCCCTGTATTTTTCTAAGCTAAGCTGGTTAGGCACACTGCCAGCCAGCATGGCCCTTGGAACCTCTCCAGGAAAAAAATCTCAGCTCACATTGTAAGAGGGTTTCCCCCATCCATGCGGGAGAAGATATTTCTTTCTCAGCAGCTTACACAGAAATGCTGATTTTTAATTATTTTTTTTTTACAATAGCAAATTAATGTTAATGGCACACAGGCAGTTTCTGTCATAGGCACCATGAGCTATTTTGAGGTACCAAAGCTAGCACGGAGTATAGATTCCTTAGGTGCAAACAGTCCCTACCCTGCTCTTTTCTGATTCTACTGCTGTTGGCTCACAGGACAGGCACAACTGTTTTTGGCAAGTGGGAATGAGACAGGGAGTGAGAATTTACAGGCCTATATGACATGAGTGCCAGACTGGATTTTGGCTTTACATGGCACTTGCAGGAAGAGGAGATCTAGGGAGCGTTACTTTCTTTTTTACTTTCTGTAGGGATCCAGATTTGCTTGTCGGCACGTTTAACTCCTGGCTATGAGGTGCTACTGCTGCCATTAGGAACCCCAGGGTGAGGTTCTGTGGACTTGAACAGCAAAAAATCAGCGCTGGAAAGAGGAGCTGGGATCCTCATCTCTACTGGGGATTCTCATTATCTATCTGAGTGCGGAGCCCACCTGTTTTAGCTGTAATGGTCTTGCATTCAGATTGCTGATATTGGTGGTGTTAAACACTTAAGGGTAAATGGGAATTTTGAAAAGAATTTGGACCATGACAGTTTTGAATTCGAATGTAGTATCGTGCTGATGAGATTTAGTTTTGACCTGGTCCGAAATAAATTGTCCATAGCAGGGCAGGGAATAGGAACCTCTCAATTCCTTGTTTGACATCCTAGCTATGGGACTATGCTTCACCAGTTCATCTATGGATGTTCAAGTATGCTTCCACCTCCTGTTTAAACCCAAGATTTTTTCTCTGCCTTCTTTTTGGGCAATAAGTTTATTTCCTTCAATGTCTGTGTGCCTCTCATTTTTAGTTTCATTTTTTTTCTTCTGGAGATGTCAGCTTTTGTCTAGCAAATGTAAGCCTGCCAGCCTGCAAATGCCTTTGAAGTAGTTTGCTGTCTCCCTTGGGTCTCTGCACAACAGGTTGAAAACAATATGTTATTGTGCTCTGCATTAATAGGATGGAACAAAATGAGGTATTTATTCCATGCCTGTGGTGTTCTTGGTCCTTCTGTAATATCATAAAGGGACTTCTTATCCCTTTGCGACAGCCGTAATTACAATGACTTTCTTATTACCTCTGTCTTCTCCAAGTAGTTATCCATGTAGGAACTTGGCAGAAGTCAGAAGTTGTTTTAACTAGGTTCTTATACTTTCTTGGTATAAAAAGAGTAGACGTCCCTGCCTTGTGTATCTAGGAGGATGTCATCCTTGGTGAAAGCATCAGTGATTTGGGTTTCAATGCAAATATGAGTACAGTGTTGTCAATTAATTGTTTGACTTTTAAGGCTAGAGCTCTTCAGGAGACAGTTCAAGCTAAAACTTTTAAAAAGCCTCCTCCATAGTCTTCTTCTCTAATTCTGTTTGCCAAATAGGATGCTAGCTTTTCAATAGGCTATAGTGTCTTTGGAAAAGGAAGCCACTGTGATATCCCTTTTCAGAAGAGGAGCTGTGGTAGATCATCTTCACTCCTTTCCACTTCAACAAACCTCGTGACAGTTCTGTAGATCAGTTGTTTTTGGTAGGCAGTATGGAAGAGTTGTTGTATTGTTAAGCTTTGAGCCAGGACGCTGAGCTCATTTCTGCTTCTGATTTCCTATGTCTTCGTAGTCATAACACAAGCTATATGCTGGTATTTTCTTCCCCTACCTTTAAATTGAAGAAGGTCTTCTGGCTTTACATAAATACTGGGAGGCTTAGAAATTTAACGCTTGTGGAGTATTTTGAAATCCTAGGAAGAACTGCAAAGTAGAGAAGCAGAATGTTCTTGAATCACCTGACCCGAGACCATTACAAAAACCCTAAAACCTTTGAGTATACTTTAAATATATCAAAAGTGTATACCTCAATAGTTGCCTCCTCTGCCATGCACAGGAACAATCTTCAGCCTCATGGTTCCCAGAGTAGCAATTCCTGAGTGACCTTCCCCTCTCGCCTTACATCAGAGAGATTTACTTCTCCAGGGATAGGCAATGACCTGGATGACGATGAACCTGCACACATGCTTTCTCTCTCCCCACCTCCTCTCCTGCTTTTGTTCTTTTTGGGTTTTAGTCCCTTCATCTTTACAGAAATTTCTAGCTCTGATTCAAGTTTGATTCCTAATACCTGACACTTGGGTAGTCATCTCTGAGAGGTTTTCCTCCCCACTCCTGTCCTACCTTGGCACAATTCCTTCAGATGGCATCACTTAAGGGAATGTTCCTGCCAAAATAAAGATGAAAGTGGCCTTCATGCAGTCAGTCAAGATTTTCAAGGTCATATATCTGACAATAGGGGCTTTATTGTTACTCTATTGCATCCCATCCCTTCAGGATATTCATAGCCTGGCACTCTGAAGATGATTCTCCCTTCCGCTACCACTGACTAGATATGGTTTTGAGAAAAGGCAGGCTGATCTTGGCAGGTAAGCAAGCCTTATGATACGAAATGTGAATTAGGTATGTTTGTCTCTATCACCTGGTGGGTCTGACTAACCGTCAGAGGATAACGGAAAGAAACACCATACAGGATGCTCCACACCAAGCAGATGCTCCAGTCCACTGACCTATAGAGCTCTGAGCCTTGTTAACAAGATGAGCAGACACTTTTTTGGTCATAGGTATTAATTTTCTCCCCCAAAGGATCTGATAGCTGTACCTGTGGATTGGATCTTGCTGAGCAATATTTCATTCCTGAGCTACTTATGAATGGAGAAAGCATAGTAGAGGGTGTTTCAATTACTGTGTTTCAAACTGTGCTGAAGCTTGAAAGACATTAGTGTTTTGGGTGTTCTTAGAAACCCAAGATGAGATCCCAAGAAATCTACCTTAGGTGGTCGGTCATGGATTGTTGATGTGCCTGAGCTGGCCAAAAAATAGGTATTTGTGTTTGGCCAGGCAGGGACTCTCCGAGAGAGAACAAGCCAATGAGGAACAATCAGTGTCACTTTAGCATTTTGCTATTATGGGAGAGAAATCTCTGAACCTGAGCAAGGATCTAGATGAGTCCTTGGTAGAAAAGTCTTAACTGCCAGTTTATTTGATGTCATGGATCTCTCAATCTCTTCTGCTAGAGCTGTTTACATGTCCATGCATCACTTTGACAGAGAAGCTATAGTTGGTGATTAGGGTGTTCATCTTGGATATGAAAGGCTGAAGTTCAAATCCCTGCTACCAATCTGCCAAAGCAGAGAGATAAACTGTAGTTTTTAGTACTTCAGGGACATGCTACAGCTGTTAGGCCATCAGCCATTCTATGGAGGGCTTGGGGTGCATGTTAACTGCAGACCGATTCTCTGAACAAAGGCAGGTGCTTTGACCTAGGCAAGATTGATATGTAGACTGGAATGCATTTTCAAAGGATGCACTAAATGTCTGTTCTCCCTCTGTAATGTTGGGCATCAGGACAGGGCTAGTCTCTTCTTTGGAAAGAAAGACTGGAGAAGGTCCATCGAAGAGAGCAAGGATCTTTACCAACAAGCAGAAAAAGGTATTAATGCATCTTTTCTGAGCAGGCCTAGCCACAGCATTACTCCTCATCTGAGAAATCATTTAACAGCCCTATTTATTATTACAGTTCTAAGTTACATCTTTCTGGCAAGATCAAGGACAGAGAGCCCTGAAGCCATATTGCTGACCCTACCAGGCATGTAAGGACCAAGCTAGTTCCAGAGCCAAACCACCTGTACTGTGCTTCATATATCTGCTGGTGAACTGGGGTGTAGGGTATTTCTCTGCCTATGTTTTTATGTTTTCAAGTCACCTGAATCCTTTTTAATTGGAAGCCTGCTTCTTAACACGTGCTGAAGACTAGGATGAGGGCTCATAGTGCACGTAGGTGCGCAGGGTCTGAGGTACGCTCAAATAAGGCTGTTAACAACCTCATAGACATTAGCAGAGGAAAACATTTTGGACTATTCAACACTCTGTCCTGGGCAGGCACATGGAGGCTTTTTTGATACATGGCTTTCAGGCAACCAAATGTTTTCTTGTGCTTTCTTACTGCCAGGAAACTTCTAAATGCCTAGCCAAAGTCTCTCTTCTTTTTAAGCTGAGTATGTTACTCCTACTCGAATCCTTTTGCATCGTTCTTAAGAAGTCTTCTCCCACAATTCATGTCAGCCTTTCAAATGTTTGCAAATTTGTCATCTGTAGTCGTTGCTTTGCCAAGCTATTAACTCTTCTGAATTAATTCTCCTGTAAGTCAGTCTCGCCATTTCTCTGATCATTTTGCTGCTGTTCTTTTTTGAATACTTCTCAATTTCTCATTGTAAATGTATCTAAGGCAAAGGCATTATCACTTTGCTAAGTTTATAACACATCCAAGTTTCTCAGGCACATTCCCTGAGTAAATACACTTCAGTGTAATCCTGCAAATGGACACTTTTTTGGTTTTCTTTTTTTTTTCTTTTTTTTCTTCTGACTTGATATACTTGGGGTTAAGACTGTACGTGAAAATAGTCAAAATTAAGGAGATATAAGGAGATACAGCATGTGAAGTGGTGTGTAATAGCATGGATACTCCTTCTGCAGGGCTGCTTGTGAGACCACTCTGGGACAGGCTCTTGGCACTGGCACATGGTGCACCCATCTGCAGCAATTGCCACTCATGATTTCTGTTCGATGCCTCTAGTTCCACCTCAGCCCCTTCAGATGACTCCTTCAGACACAGTTAGGACTGAGGTTAAGGGAAGCAGGTGGACAATGGATATAACAGCATATTGCTTCTCATATGGCACAAACAGCCTATTACAAATACCATGTTGTGTGCGCGGGCACCCAGGCTGGGACATTAGTGTCATAACTGGTGTGGCAAACTCTTGGGCAGGTGGATTAACTTCTGCTGGCTTCTGTGTGAACTTGCAAATGGAAGAGAGAGGGATGTTTGTTCTGCAGGGGCAGAAAATAGTCACTTAATTTAGCCAGCTAGTTACCCTGTCTCTTCATTGGTAATGCAGGTTGCATGAGTGTTCACTGTCCCCAGCAAGAGTCAACTGTATTTAATGCAAGGCACGCTGGATCCCCTACCTCCCAAATAGCAGGCTACAAATGTGTATAGCTTGAGGCAAAAGACACACAGGGGTAAACTTCCTCCCAGATGTGGCTGCAGGAAGGAGGCTCTGCTCAGGATAACACTTGCTGTCAGTGCAAGAGGGTAGAAAGTAGAACAGAATTGGGGAAGGCAGAAAATTATAAGAGACTTCAAGTAATATCAGTATATTGAGCCAGACCTGTGCCTGCCCTTTTGTAGGATGAGGCTAAAGTGGAAACACTGAAGGTGTCCCATTCTCTCAGCTAAATCTTGCTTATGATTTTAAATTAAAAATTAGAATACACCCAAAAGTTATCTGCTAAAGTGCATATTTTTTGCTTGCTGCAGCATGATTAGTATTTCCTTTTGTCTTGCTATTCCTCCAGTAAAATCTCATTTCATCATGGCATTGAAGCATAAGTAGATTTCCAACCCTCCCTCAGCAGCAGCATCAGTTTTTAATCACATACAGCATTTTAGAAGCCACTGAAATAAGCTCTTTATGCTTCGTGATTGCAAAGATTTTAGTGTTGGCTCATGCATCAGGCAATTCAGAAGCATATTATAATGTCTGAAAAGCCATGGCAACCTCCAAAGAAGTTCCTCCTAAAGAGGCAGCTAAGTAATGTATTTTAGTCCAACCTGAGAGGAAAAGATCCTTTGCAGAGCAGAACCTGGCTGAGATAGAAGACCTGCTGAGGCAGAGTTGGCTGTTGCAGTCCTACAGAGGCTTGGCTTGTTGTTCCTCTCAAGGGAGCAGTTGAGCATCTTGCCTTGTGTCTCAGCATTTTTGAGTTTGCACAAGGGAATATGTTCAGCAGTGCAAGTTATGTCATTTCCCAGGAAATCACTTTCTATTATACTGTATTAACCTGAAGGGTTGAGAACTATCCTCGGCAGAAGCTCCTTTCATTCAAAATGCAGCACAGAAGTCAGTTGCCAAGAGATGCCTTGTCTTTTTCTTCTTTCTGCAATGTGACTCTGCCCCTCAGATGTCTGTTCTCATGTCCCAGTCCAAGACTGAAGAGGGATCCTTGAGTGGGGTCCTTGTATAACTCTGTATCCCCACTTTATCAGAGCTATATCAAGCTCCCTGGCAGCATTGAAGCTGTAGATTTATCAGTACTTTGATGCTCTCCTGGAAGAAAACTTGTAGCTCCTCAAGCTTTGATCAGTTCTGCCAGCTGGGTTTTTGTAAACAGGCCACACTCTGAGAACTGCTTTTCTGGAGACTTGCAAGTTATAGCCTGTTGCAACAGAAGCTGAGCCTGCTTGTAAACAGAGACCTGCTTACTGCAGTATTCTGTTTCTTTAACACTATCTGGCATTTCTCTTTCACGGACACCCCCTTGTCGTGGGGAAAGAGCTTGCGTGCCCTTGTGAGGTTGTGAGCTATGCTGATG
>JANHGB010046320.1:14150-29943 GCA_026283785.1 Coracopsis vasa | reverse complement strand
TCATCAGCGCGCTTGTAGTAAGCGTGGGTAAAGCCCTTCCCAAAATCTTCGTTCGCGAAGTCAAGCCATCATCATCTGGCATTTTAAGTGAAAACTTGCCTACCTGATTAAAGAGGGTGCTTTTGGCTAATTGGATTTTGAGAGACCTGGTGGGCTGTCCCACTGTGGTCCATGACTTGCAGACTGATAGCTTTTGCCAGCAGCGAAGAGGTCCTGACATAGGAGGTGATCCTCCAGCTAGGAAGAGTCACATTCAGCATGTGCTGGAGCAAGGACCCACCAGATGATAGCTTTTCCCAGGTATGAAGTAGCAAAGGCAGATCTGTGTCATCAGTTCTCAATACTCTGTTAAGCTTCTTTTTTAGTTGCTATTCTAGCCACATGCATTTAAATCCTTTCCTGCTCAATCTGCGTTCATAGTATGTTAGGAAAATAGCATTTTAGGCTTGGTGAATAAACAAGCCTTGGACCTCTGGAGAACTGAACGTAAAAGACACAGGTCACACTAAAATGAGCCTGGGTCTCATCCAATTGCTAAAGAAACCTTTCTAATAGCTGCCATGCTGTAGAATTTGATGTCATCCCATATGATAGTGAGGTTTTATTACTAGAGCTCCAGGCCAGAAGGGGTGAACAGCAGAAGGACTGAGACACTTTGGCAGAACCGTATGCATGCCTAGGGCTGTGGAACATAAGTGAGCAGTACCGCAATATGGCTGAAGTGCCTTGGCAAAGACCTGGAGGAAGCCTCCTGTCCTGTGTGTCTGTAGTTGCGGTAATGCTTCTTCACCCCTGCAAGCATTACTCAGAGAATAAAGCCTGTGATCTGTTTTGGGGTCTCTCCTTCCACCTCTGTGGGCCCAAGTTCTGCATTTTGGTTTAGAAAAATAAAAAAAATGAAAAAAAACCCCAAAACCCAACCCAAACCCCACAGCTGAAACTCTTCTGAAGTTTCTGATCATACAGGGCCAGTATTTTGCTCACTGTTTTCCTGAAGTGATGTTCTCTGAGTTTTGTCTTTTGTGCTCTCATATTTCATGTCTGGATCAACGCATCTCAGAAAATAATGCTGAAATATTACTTTGATGTTCCCTGACTCATCTCCTGCATCAGTCTGATGTTGTCTTTAAAATACTGGCTTTTGTGTTGAGCTTTGATATCACAGAGGATTCTCCTGGTATTTGAGCTATGACTGATCAGTGCATTTATTAGCACACACACTCCTCTGCATGTTTTCATGAGGCTGCTTAGGTAAGTTGACTACAGGGGCCAAGCACTGCTAAGCCTACGACAAAGCCTCTAGGGAAAGACTTTACGCAGTGTGTAAAGGCAGAGGTGTGAAGAAATGCTCCTTGCCAGTTTACCCCTTTCATGCAGCACACTGGTTAGCAACTGGGTGTCTTCCCCTGCATTTGTTTAGCTAAGGGTATCTTCTGCATTGAGCCAGCTCCCATATCCTACAGAGAGGAGGCATCTCAGCAAGAGAGAGCTTGGTGTTACAGTGTGTGATTTGGCCCTCAAAGAGGAAAGGATTAAAATCAAGCCCCGGTGGTAGGGCAGACAGTCTGTTACTGGACTTGTGTTGGCAGGAGTGCTCCATGAAGACTAGCAGAGGGTGAGGTGATTTGGTCATTTCCTTCAGTCTCTTGACATTCTCCTTGCTCTCTAGCAATGTCAGAATATCATCTGTATCTCATCTAATCTTTGCTGATATTTTTTTCTCCTTCCTCCTAGAAGCAAAGCTTTGCCAGTGGAATCACAGGGAAAAGGCGGTAATCCTACATACACAGATGGTGCTCTGAGAGGAGATATGGTTAAGTTATTTACTTGTTCATCATCTGCACCCATCCTTGGTAAAGGTGTCTTGTTCAAAGATCGGAATACACGGGTAGATAAAGCTTTGCTCTGACTTTGGTTACTCTGATGCCCACATAACCAGACTAAGTCAGAGCAAAGCTTTATCTAAGCCTTGTATCCTGGTTCAGATGATGATTGTGTGGTACCTAGTGAAGAGTAGAAGAGCACGTCAAGGATCAATGACACTGAGTACTCAGAGCTTTCATTTATTTGCTGGAGCCAGATTTATTTAGCATCTTTCAGTGGATTTCTTTTCTGTATGTTCATACAAATCATAAGAAAGGATGGGTTAGTGTATCTTCAGTAGTGGATGGACCTGGTGGAGTGGAACATCCAGTCTGTACTGGGGTGATAAATGGAATAGATACTCACAGAGGTGGTCTTGTCTCCAGCCCCTAGGGAGCTGTTTATTTAAGCTACTCGACACATTGAAGCATAACAGAAAAATAATGGTCTGAAGTAGGATGGCAAAGAGAAAGTTAGTGACAGCAACTTCAGTGTTACAGTATGCTATTAATTGATGGTAGAAGTCATGGTTACAAGGATGGGCCTCTTCTATCTGGAAACCTGTTTCTGGTATAAGTTCCCAGGAACTCCTGCTCTGTAGAGTCCTGGGATGACATAATCTGCTAGTATTATGCCATCTGCTTCTCCATCCTAGACCTACCAGAAGTGTATCAATATAATGAAGCTGTTTAGTTTCCTTCCTTTCTGGAAAGTTAGGGCATGTTTCACTGTCCTGGTGAGGCTCTCAAGTCTATCTCTGTGTAAAAGATGATAGATAAATGAAGTGAATAACACAACAACTCACTCAGACTATCTCCTGGAATCTGAATTACCTTACCAGGTATCTTGATCTCTAAACCAGACCAACAGGAAATAAGGAAAGACTTGAATAAAAACTGGAAAATTTCAAATTCTACTTCATCAGGAACCTGCATTAAAAGCTCTTAACTGATACACTGCAAACTGTAAATGTGAAGAGCTTCCTTCCTCTCTTGTTTGGATTTTGCATCCTGAGCTATATGCTGCTTTTGTGAAACAGCTACAGTCTGGTTAGCTTTCCTCCCTGCATCTCTTCGCTTCTAAGCTGTTCTCTGTCTCTGTTGAAGATGGAAATGAGACAGAATGCTCCAAGTCCCTCTGTGTAGGGTTTACAGCATAATTTTGCAGGCAATATGCAATGCAGGCATGAATCACAACTCTCTTTAAAATACTGCTGTATTCAATACTCAGGCTTTTTTATCTGACGGAACAGGCTGCACATTTTTGTTTTTAATCTAAGCAATAGCCAATTTACTCCAGAGATGAGTATTTGCTGACTGCTGCTGCTGTTCTTATGCTCAGAATTGCAAACCCCTTGGGAAATGAGGCCAGCTCTTGCATGTGTGTACAAACCTGGTTTCAAATCTGGCTTGGATTCTCTCTTCCAGCTCAGATAGTGACTGACATGTTCACTCTAAGCATAGCTTCCTCCCGAGACAAGCCGTGGACTGTGCCAAAATGCCATGAGGCATTCACTGCGTGTTCAGTCACACACTGGAGGCAGATTCTGCAGCACCCTGGAGACAGGGGTGAGATGAGGACAGTAGCAGCCATGATTCAGAGTTGCTTTGCATTTTGGTCTTGCTAATAGATCATATCAATATCATATCAGTAGAACCAAGATGCAGATCAGATCCCGCTTCAGTAACACCCTTGTGTTACTGAGGTTATTTCAAAGAAAATACTAAACCAGTATAGCTTCTGTTCAGTTCAAGTTCAGATACAGCTGAGGTTGTTGCAGTTCAGTCCGTAAGAGTTCATTAAAGGAATTCATACTGGAAAATACACCATTTAAGCACAGAAATGTCCACGTGACAGTTGTAATCCTGCAACACCTGACATCAGCCAGAGAAACACTTCTGCTCCTCTCTCCTTTCTCTCTGGTGGAGCCTCCCCATCACCTGTGTTTTCAGAACAGCCCTGCATCTTGGCTCTTGCCTGCAGGAGTTGGGCAGGGTGAGTTTCGGGGGCTGTGGCTCGGTGCTGAGAACAAGAGTGGTTGTGGGGCAGGGAGGGCTTGTGATCTGACAGTGCTCTGCATGTATGGGGTGATCAGGTCTCAGTGCATTACTCTAACATGTCAATCGAGGATAGGGGTTTGGGGTTTGTTTTTTGCTGCTTGTTTGCTTATTTATTGTTCGGATCCAACATAAACTTTCAGGTGGAATAAAAAAAGCTATAGTTGAAAGTGGCTTTCAGTTTAACTTTCTTGTTTGAAGTACAAAGCCTGATGCAGATTAGCCTCTGCAGATCAGATAGCCCTGACTTTGATAACTGGCAAGAGCAAATCTAATTTAAAGCTTCCCTTCTCTTCCTATTAGTTACTCCTCTAAGCAAAGCAGCTGGCATGACCTGGGCATGTTGTGCTTGTATTGTTGCTGCGAGACAATAGCTCAGCCTGAGGAAAGAAAACAACCTACTTACCATACCCTATGGGAGTTCTTACAGTGGGAGTCTAGAAACCAGTGTTTCTCTGAAACTTACTTAGGCTGTCTGAGACTATCTAACTGAGGAGTTAACCCATGAGATTTGGGAGATCAAAGAACTGAACTGAAGGTTATGTGTCCATGGGACACAGGCTTTGGTCTCCTCTGCAGATGTGGCTGGTGTCATATAGCTCCTGTATGCAGCCTTCACCTCTGTATCTTCTTCCCCAGTCAGCGCAGGGATATTCCTGCAGCAGAGAACTGTGGAGAAGGGCAGCAGAAGGCAAGAGCACATCATGTCCCTAAATACCAGGCATGGTGTTCAATAGAGTGTTCATTGCTAATGCACTGTTTCAGCTGGCAGAGGTTGAGAGCTACCTGACCTGCCTCCAGTCCAATGTTCTGATGTATCCTAAAACCAGGAGTTTGCATAACTCAAATGAAGAGGTAAATACAGATTATACAAGGTCTGAAGAGAGCAGTGGGCAGGCATCCAGCTGGGGTCAGGTTGGTTGCTGCTCTTCTGCAGTAATACAACATTTGTGATACCAAAACACGCAAAGAACAAGAAGCATTGCAGCATTTTCTGAAGGGAAAGGGAACTGCTGTACTGCCAGAGGCAGGGATTTCTGGGGACACGGTTTAAGGTATAAGGACTTACATCTGTAGGTATCTATACATCATATCAGGCTTGGGACTGTACTTTTCATATGAGAGCCATTGTGTTTTTTAACAGTAGCAGTGGTCTCACAGGAAGTATTTCCAGGTGATATACAGAGCTACTGCAGTCATCAAAATTTCATAACGAAGCAGTGTGGGCAGAGTATATAGAGTATGCCAGACTTCTGGTTACCTGACAGCAGAGGGGTTCTAACTCATACCATGGCAGCTCAGTGATGCCAGACACTAGGGGAGGTGCAGCTTATTCTGGCTCCACCAGAAGCAGCTATCAGACCCAAAAGAGAATTTTAGCCTAATGAACCTGTCATGTCCTTGTACAGGGACAAGTGAACAACACTCATTTCCCTTGCAGTGCTTGATTAAAGTAAGAATTTAGTAGCTCTGAGTTACTAGAAGTGCATCTTCACTGCACAGTAGCCCTAAGTGAACTGTAAATACACCAGGCATGGGCATTTTCCACTCAGTGCCTGAAACCATCATTTCTGTAGCAGCACAGCTCTGCAGCTGACCTAATAAATACTGGTGCTGAGCAGGGCTAATTATCTCCAATGCAGCACTACCCTGGCATAGCTGTATGGCTTCCTGCTCCACAATTAGCTTAGCTGGGACTTGTTTAGGTGTCTGCACTGTCCTTCATGGTATGGTGGAAACAGGCCCTGAGCAATGCTTGGTGGAGAAGCATCACATGCAAGCACCAGACTGCTGTATTATTCTTCTCTTAATGTAATGGGGAGGTGCTGGACTCTGACCAGAACAATGAAGTCATTTAACGGCTCCTCTGGAAAATGTGACTTGGGTGAAGTTGTGGTCACCTTGACCTAATTTGGGAGCAGCAAGCTCTTGTCTCTTGATAATATATGGTGCCTCTGAGCAAAATCATGCTCTGAGTTTCTTTTTTTTTTTCTATAGTTACCAAGATAATTACTAAATGGTGCTGAGGTCCAGTCATATCCTAATACACGTTAATGCTTTACATGGAAAGGATTAGATGAGCATTTTTTGGAGACCTGATCCCAGCCAGCTGTATAAGCACAGTGCCCACTTCTGCTGGCCTATAAGGAGTCTCAGTTTGTTTGTCTCAAGTTAATTTCAAAATCATTCTTCTCCTTAAAAGAAGTTGCTCTGGGGACGGAAGATGGGGGATATACCTAGACCAACATTATGTGTTTCTTCTGCACTAATGCTTCCAAATGTGGCTTTTCTCTTCCTGTAGTATTGGATAAATGAATACACCTCCACCTTGGGGATTGGTGTCTTCCACTCTGGCATCGAGATCTACGGCAGAGGTATGAAGTATTTCTTTTCCACTACCTGCAGAACATGGTGACAACTGTAGTCTCACATGGAAAGCACCCCAAACTTACAGCTCTGGGCAAGGAATGTTTTGAGGAATGAACAGCTTGACTGGTTCTCTTTTTAGAGTCCATTGTGGAATCTGGCAGGAACTTGAGCAGTTCTGTCATGAGCCATGTAGCCCTTCATATTTTCACCATGTAATTGCAGCCTCTATAGCTTGTGCAGGTATGTAGCAGGATGGCAGATAGGAACGGACAAGCAATGTTAGAAAGCTGTTCTGCAGTGAAGGAGGGGAAGAGATAATGGGAGAAACAGGGGAGGAGGAAGAGAAGCGGACCAGTGGTTGTCTTGAGACCTGCATATGTGTGCTTGTGCTAATTTCCTGGCAGGGTATATTTGTTTTGCAGTAATTCTTTACAAATGTCTATGGTCTGGAAATCTTGGAAACTGTTCTTTGAAAACAGCAAAGTTACAAGGAAATGAAATTGTCTTGTAAGGCTTTTGAAATGATCTGGATGGGGTTGAAGGTGATAGAGCACTCATTGCAAAAAGTGCAGCCAAGGGATCTGGGAACACATCTGTAGAGCAGTGAAGGACAGATCAGCATCACAGACTTTCCCTTTCCTTCTTCAGCATTAAATGGGATTGACTCAGGCTACTCATGGTATTTTTAGCCAGTGCTTTGCAGTAGACAAAATCCCTGGGGTGCCATGTTCCATTTTGAGCACAGCACCTTTCACAGGCTATGCCAGATTGCCTGTATGACATGGGAGGACCTTGTGGCTTGACCTGCATTCTGAGTGCAATCAGCTTGGCTTTCTGCAAAGAATTCCCACTCACTGCTTGTAAATCCCTCTGGAAGAACATTTGTTTTCTCCCTAATCTAGAGAAGACTTCTTCCAGCTCAGTACCACCACTGACAGCCTCTCACAGTTTATCTAGATGCCTCCACCCCAGAACTTCCCACTGACAGGAAGCCACATGGATGGGCACAGAGTTTGAGAGCTCTCCTGGCACTGCGGAAAAATAGTAGTGTTAGCATGGAGGGTGGCTGTGAGGGCATCCTCAGGCTGACAGGTAGCCAGACAGAGAAAATGCCTTTCAGGGTCTGGCTGGAACAGATTTTGGCAATAGCCCAGCCCCTGGTGCTGATGCTGAGCTGTGCAGACAGCTGCCATAGACTTTTTCCTGACATTGCGTTCATTCAATTACTCACAGTCTGTTTCTTTCCTTGTCAGAGTTTGCCTATGGAGGGCATCCCTACCCTTTCAGTGGGATTTTTGAGATCACACCTGGCAGTGCGGTAGAACTTGGCGAGACCTTTAAGTTCAAGTAAGGGCCCTTTTCTACATCTTCCTCTCTGCCCCCAGTAGCCATTGGTGTAGGGGGAGCAGGGAAAATCCTGTCCTCTGGGTCTCCCTTTCTCTCTCCTCACAAGCACTGTCACTGCATCCTTCATGTGCTCCCGGTGTAAAGGCAGCCCTGCAGAGATTTTGGAGGTGGATAAAATGAGTATCACCTATTTGTGGATACTGTACAGAGTACTAGAAGTTATCTCCTGTGTTTATTGCTGCTCTGTCACAATGGACAGAGCAGCTGCTAGAGGAGGCTGATAGGATGCTGCATTGATGCTTACTTCAAGGTGCTCAGGCTGTGGGGCTGTGGGTCAAGGAACTGCCCATGGCAGATGGGGCTTGACCTTCCCAAACTGCCAGTCTACATTGAGGGTCACTGGAGACTCTTAGAAGAACAAGCACTACTGAGTGAATACTGGGAAAGGCCGTAGGTTTCTGCATCAAGTTTTCAGTCGGCTCCTTCCTGGCCCACCTCATGGAAACCCTCTCAAACATGAAAGAAGCATCTCTTCTCTCCTACTAGAAACTTCTGTTGTGGGATGATGGGCAGAGTGGGATAAGAACCCCAGAGCTGAGACTTCCCTGGTGGTGAGCAGGAAGCTTTCAGGGCTGTTGCCTGTGCTGTAACCTGCTTTGTGGATAAGGTGGGAATATTACTGTGCCATTTTTTTAGTGAGAGTCTCTGATAACCCCAGATATGCATGTCCATGTTTTAAGCCTGTCCTCTTCCCAATGTCTGATAATTTCCTTCTCCCTGGGTATGTATCACTCTCTTCACTGTATCTTCCCATGTTTCCTGTTGTGTGTTTTGTTTTTAACTAGAGAATCCATTGCCTTGGGCACCACAGACTTCACAGAAGAGGATGTGGATAAGATTATGGAAGAGCTGGGCAAGGAGTACAAGGGAAATGCATACCACCTGATGCACAAGAACTGTAATCACTTCTCTGCTGCTCTGGCTGAGGTGGGCACAGTTATTTTGTTGTCGTTGTGTATTCTGCTGCTTCAGATCTCTAGTAGTGCTCATATAAAGGGAACTGGGTCAGCACAGCCTGCAGCAGGTTTATCACATGGTTGGTCTACACTCTGTGGTAAATTAGGAGTTTCTTTTCAGAGAGAACTGAGGCACAGAGAAGCACAAATTTATCCCAACTATCTTCTAATTCAGGATAATTGATTTTCAATTCCCAAATATCTGATTATTTTTTGGGGAAGCTGCTTTACTCCTTACCCCCCACATGAGATGTTTAAAGTGTGTTTCAATTAAGGTGTGAATATTCAGCACCTGTGTTAATCTGAGTTCAGGATCTTGACCTAGTTCCAGAAAAGGACAAGAAAAGCACAAAATGGAAGTGACTTTCCATAAAAACTGTTTCTGTGCTTTCCAGTAGGTGTTTACGGCAAACATAAGGAGAGAATATAATTCTTCACAATTAAGTTCAACTGCTTTAATAGTGAAACTTTCATTTCTCTTTCTGGAGCCCTCATCCTCATTCATTATATGCCTCTCACCTCTCTTCATACTATGGGACAAGAGTTCTGTGCCAATAACCTCTTTTGTCGCAAGTGTCCGTTCATCCCCAAACAGCCCCATCATGGATCCTGAGTGAGATGAGATTCTGTAGAAAAAATACTGTATGATTGTGTAAGAAAATTCCTAGTGAATCCAAGAACCAGGAATTCACTTACAAGGGACCTGCTTAGACTCTTGGGAAAACCGGTTTTCTATTAGTTTCATCCTTGCTAATTACAGAAAGAGAAAATGACGGAGTTCTTTCTTGTAAATGTTAGCAAAAAAAAGTAAGCAGGAAGGAATTGTATGATGAAGTTTGAAGTGGTACAGTGATCAAATCAATGCTAGCCATGCTACTGTTTTGGTGTTAGATAATCATATTACTATGACAGAAAATGGGATCTTTAAAAATTAGGAAGGAAACCCAGAAGAAAGCTGTGTGATTATTAGCAAAAGCTAACTCCCCTCCTCCCCCCTTTCCTGCAGCAGTGAAATAAGGTCATTGCTTATTACATACTTTGATATGTAAATTTTTCTCTCATGTCCAAGCCATAAGCTCAAAGTCATCCTTCATTGATTCTGCTGCTACGCATCAGTGAACCCTTCAGTGCCCTCTCCTTGTCCAACCTTCCAAACACAAGTCAAATAAGAGATCTTGATAATAAACTGCTAAGGTATTTTAAATTTTGCTTTCAATATGCCTTCAATGAACAGCTTAGCAGCAGTGGAGTTTAGGGTTAAGTTTGCTGCAAGAGCTTTCTTGGTGGATTCCTTGTGCTCATTCACTGCCCTATAACCTGTCCAGATAATAAAACAAAAGCCTAAATGGCTAGTTCTCCCAGGAGCAGAATTTATTCACAATTTTGATCAGTTTAGATAAACCCTTCATAGGCAAGCAGAATTCTTTTGGTTGTTGCTCTTCACTTATACCATGTTTATTATCCCTTTTGAAAGTATTATAAATGCAAACCCAGAGCAGGTGCTCTTCAGGCCCAGGGGCAGAAGGCCCTGGATGGTCTCTAGCATCAAGACACAGAAAATGGGAGCTGAGATTTTTAAAGAAATAGCTGGTCTTAAGGCACTAAGCAAAAGTCCCAGCCATTCAACGTTATTCAGTCAGCAACATGAGGAATACATGTGGCTGCCTTAAGACAAATGTCTCCATCACTTCTGGTAAAGAGAATGATTTGTTAATCACTGCATTTTGGAGCTGAGTGAGAGGAAGCACAGCTTATCTCGGGATACTTCTGACCTCTTTGAGGAAAGACTGCCTGAAATCTGTTGAGACAGAACCTGAAAGCAATGAAAGTTTCTATTCAACATTTGAATACTTGCTTAGCTTTACAGATTTAGTGCCTTTTTTATTTTTTTCTTGCTGTTATTTCCATTAAGACTAAACCAAAAAAGAAGCTTCAAGCCCTACCATATACAGCTATAAGGTTCAGCCTTATAGCATGCAGAATGTGCTGGCTACATGATGAGTGGCTCTCAAGACTGTGTAGGTATGTGTCACCATAGAAGGCAGAAAACAAAACTGATATTTGTACCCTAAAACGAATTCTGTGATGAGTCTGTTTAGTGTTTGTATTGCCCTTTCCTTCAGACTTTTCATCTGTGAAGCAGCAATAATAATAATAATTAGCATCTATTTATGCATAGCTGCGTTATGTGGCAGTAAGAGACAGGAAACTGAAAAATGTATTCAAAGAACTAAAAGATGTAGAAATTTTGTTCAACAATAAAATTGCTCACTGGAACTAGGATCTAACTTCAGCCACACAAAAAGCACCCACGGATTTTAAGTGAGTATAAATTCTCAGTCTTTCTGTTGCTGTAGCCCAGCTGAAAGATGATGCTATTGGTACCGCAAAGCCCTTTCACTGCAGAGAGAGGCAGGGTGGAGGCTAATTTTTAGCATGAAAGTGAACGACCAGCTCTGCTCCCTACAGTCCTTTAGGCTTTTTGTGCTCATGGGCATAAGCAATTGTGGTGAGTTCAGGAGATGGTTGTCCTGAGTCTTCTGGGTAATGCCAGGCAAGTCACATCCCTGCTCTGTGCCAAAGTATCCCCCTTGTATACTGGGTTATCTCCTTCCTTCAAAAAGGGCTCTGAAGTCTTTTGGTAACAGGTTTCTTATCTGCCAAGGTTAGTTAGCTGGTTTATGGCTTGTCTTGTTCTGTACCAGCATGCAAAACCAGAGCTAGAACTTTATAAACATGTGGCAATGTATGAGTTAATGTGTTTACACAAATCTGTCTGGCAGGCCTTGAGATTTGGCTCTATGGCCATGTGGTAGCTGTGTTTGGACACCTTAATTTCCTCATCTGACTGTGGACTTGCAAATTAGTATCCCTACAGATGTTGCCCCAGTGGCTGGGCCATGGGTAGGGAGAATACCATCTGGTCATAGGGACTGAGGGCAGATGCAGCCTTGTGTCCTGCTGGCTGAGGTCATGGTTCTGCAGGGGAAATGGAAATGAGGTATAAGCCTGGCTCTCCCTCCCAGATCAGCTTTCTTGGTGTCACACTGTGAGACAATGGCCACATGTCCAATTGCCAGGACCTGTAAGTGAGGTTCCCCATCCTCAGAAGGGCTGCTGAAGCCACAGGAGTCATGCTTTATTTTCCAAATTTTGTTTTCTTGTCTTTTACCAGAGTTTTCTCACCAAATAGAACATCCATCAGAAACTGAGCGTCTACATCTCTTTATGAATGATTTTTCTCTCAAATTCCTGTTTCATACGGTGATGCCTCAGGTCTTACTATAATGATTCATAACTGTTACTTTTAAAAGGCTGACTTCTGATGGTTAGGGGCATGTCCAGGCCTATATTCGTGACTCTGCATTTGGCCATGCATCTTGAAAAATCCCTGGACTATCTGTCCAGCACAGGCAGATAAGCTCCACTTAACCACCGGGTATGCCTTTGACCTGCTACATACCTCTGGAAAGTGCGATTGCAGCTTAATTGCATAATGCTGTGGCACTGAGCATCTCCCTACAATGCCATGCATCGTTTCTGAGTCCTCTGATCCTCCTGCCTGTGTTCATCTGTAAGCTGCAAGGGGTTTTGTTACTTCCTCAATGGCATTTAGCTCTGAATTTTCGTTACTGCCTACCCACAGATTGCCAAGCATATTCATACTTACTCAAGACTTAGATCTCTCCCTGCTTTGCCAGTTCCCTATGGACTTCTAACAAGCAGCTACTGGATCAAAGAGGCTTAGCTGGGTCTACTCACAAAGCAGCTCCTGTGGGAAGAAAACAGAGAATGCCCTGGTTTCAGCAGTAGCAGTTCAGACTTCATCTTCTCCAACGCCATTTCATGGCAGCCTTCTCAGTAAGTGATTCAGTGAACATGCTGCATGATCAGTAGTCTCTTCTTGTGGATTTCCTGAGAAATTCTTCATCAGAATAATAATAATAATTAATTATATTATAATAATAATTAATTATATTATAGAATAATTAATAAATAACCCAACTGCTTTGGGTTATTTAAGAAGTGAAGAACTACCACAGAGCATAAGTCTCTGCCTAGTAAATCCCGCACACTATTTCAGTTAGTTTTGAAGGAAGTTCTGATGTAAAGCAGAACAGGATTTCCTATTTGATAGTCATGAGAAAGAAACTGGATGTACTCCCTGTGCATTTGCCCAGCTTCAATTTAAGGTTGGTACACACAACACTTAATACCCCTTTGTGGTCTCCCTTTACCTTCACCATCTGCATCAGAGTGGGAAAGTGAGGGGAGCTTGATCTGAGCAGAGAAAATCTGGTTAGGATTGCCTTAACCACTCTGACTCCTGCAACATGGTCCCATGGTTCATATATTTATAAACCATTTAAATTGTTTGTGGGTTAAAATGCCAAGGTTCATCAAGCTGGGATTAGAGATTTGCTGCAAGAACTTCATTCCTTTCAGATTGCTTGTGTTGATAGTGCCCAAAATCAAGTAGTATCAATACCACACTCTCTGAAGATACTGTCCAGGAAGATGGGTAATCATTTTGGAGAGACTTTTGCTTGCAATTTCCACAAGGAAAAGCCAGTCAGGCCATCAGCACCAGAGTCCAAACTTCCCATCCTGTTCTGAGGTTATGTGCCTTTCTGCATGTCAATACTCCAGGCAGGTAATACTGCTGGCACACAGCAGGGAGATTCTACCATTCTGATGAGGTTACGCATGTGTGGGGAATTCAGTTAGGACCACGTCAATATTGGGTAAAGCCCATCTGTTTGATCATCTGTTGTTAAGTCATTATGTTCCTAACAATCCCCCATGTATAGTTACAGCAATACGTTCAAATGGCCCTTCAAGGAATTGCAAAACATTTGTTCTTTGAGTTGTTCTGGCTGATGAAAGAGGATATTTAAACTTTGGCAGATGAACATTAGAAAAACCTTTCAAAACAGAAAGAAAGGCTAAAACAGTTCTTTCCATAGTGTGATTTGTTAAATTTCCTGATATTTCAGAACAAGGACATGTGAGACAGCAAAATGACAGAAGTTACAAATTGCTGTAAAGCAGACATAAAGGAAGAGGAACACAATCTGTGGTTTCAGGAAAAAGCCAAACTCAAAGTAATTCCTGGACTGTAAGTTCCCCTGCAAAGACCTGCAGGTTTGAGGTCCCAACCATGCCACTGCTTTGCAGAAGCATTTGTCACTGCAGCAGTGGGCCACAAGGAAGTATGCCATGAGGTGCCAAGACATACATGCAGTCACTTTGTCACCAAGACTGTTCATTGGGCATAGATAAGGGTAGGTGCATGCAGATACAGGGAATTGTGAAATTGCTGTCAGAGGGTTCTTTTCAGTGTGAGAGCATGGCTCGTCACTGCCCTGCAAGTCTGCAATATGATTTGGACTGTGCAAGGCAGGTACTAGACAAGGCAAAAGCATACTTGGCTTGTTCCTCAAACACACATAAAGGTACAAGGTTGGCTGCCATAGGTTCAAACGTGGCCATGTAAGAATAGGAGCCCTGCTTGATGTGTAGCCATATGGTGAGTGTACAGTGCCTAAGGGCAGCTTCTTTAGAGAAGACAGCAGTAACTAGATGACCAGAGGGAGGGTGAAGGTTTTCTGCTTTAAGATTCTTCTCCAGTCTGGCGATATGTCTCAGTGTTGAGTATAAGGATCACACCATGTCACTGCAGCTTAAAGACTCCGAAAAAGCTTTTGCTGCTTAGCCCATTCACAAACAGAAGATGACTCATTTGACTTCCCACCAGCAATTTTCTGTGCTTCTGAAGTTTCTTGTCTAAGACAAGTTACGGAGCTCTGTTCTTACCAGAGTGATGACAGTTGCTACAGCATGTCTCAGAAAAGGGCAAACCACCATGGGAAGGGAGAAAACAGTTTTGAATCAGCACCAGAACTGGAAGATAAGTGGACTGACTCAAGGAAACCATTCCTCCTTTCAACAGTGTGATTACCGCCAAGCAACTGGAACGATCCCTATTTAAGGAAACACTTCAGCATTTTGCTATAGGACATATGACATATAATTAATGAAGAAGTTTGGCTTCTTAGCACCAGGAAAGAGAGTCCCTTTTATTCCCCAGTAGTGTTCCATACTGTTCCATACCAGTGGTGGGACAGTAACAAAATCAGTGGATCTCATGGACCCTTTTGGTAAGATATGAAGTTGATCTTCATAATTAGGAAATTAATTGAAAGGTATTGATTTTATTTACCTTAAAAATTGTTTATATTGGAACTTTACCTGAGAACAGCAGTGACAGAAGATCTTATTCATTTATGTCTTTTCTCCCTCTTTTCGAAAAGGAGTGATTTCTTTCTGATTTATATGTGTAATTTATCTTAAGGGTCAGAAAATATCAAAACACTGTGTATTTGTAGCAGTTTCCATGCTATTCTCATAATAGAGAAATTTATTGAAGACTAGAACCAATTGTGAAGTTAGTATGCATAGTTCACATCCATGTGACCATTCTTCAGAAGGCTCTTTAAGGTCATTTGGATTTGAGGAATTAAAAACCATTCAGGAAAACAGATTGGTAACTCATTATCCAGCCTCCTTCTGCACCCACTGATCCTTCTCACCCCTTTATTCTCTTAAATATTAAAGAATCTGTTTCCTTATTGCTCAGGATTTCTTGATCCAAAGGATTAGATCCAGGGGAGAATGCTCAGAGATGCCATCTGGATAAATGGCTAAAATTTTAACTAATTATTTGTGTTGAACTAGGATTTTTGGAGTAAACCAAGTCATCAAAAGCAGAGCCTTTTAGAGGGATCTGATAGTTTTAGTAAAACTTTAGCTAGGACAATTTGTAGGTTCAAACAGAACTTCTAGGTGGTGAGACATACCCACTTGTAACTAACTGAGAGCTTCCTGGGTAGAGAGAAGCTTTCTGATGTCTGGGAGAGCAAGCTGGACTAAAGATTTATTTACCTTTTCTCCTACATTTCAGCAAATTTTTTACAAGGGCCTGTAGTGACAGGACAAGCAGGGAATGGTTTTAAACTGACAGAGGGCAGATTTAGATTAAATCTAAGTAAGAAGTTCTTCCCTATGAGGGTGGTGAGGCACTGGCACAGGCTGCCCAGAGAAGCTGTGGCTGCCCCATCCCTGGCAGTGTTCAAGGCC
>JANHGB010046316.1:22436-33555 GCA_026283785.1 Coracopsis vasa | reverse complement strand
AGGCAACAGGAAGGGGTAGAGAGAGATCAGCTCCCGGACATCAAGCTGGCCGCTTCTGCAATTACAGTGTCAAACTAGATGAAGCAAAAAGAAAGAAAAAGTATACATAGGCACAAAAAAATACCATACTGGGAATATGTGCTCACATATGCTTAGAGTCAGGACACTAACAGGCTGTCAGTTTCTAAAGTTAGTGCCTTCTATGCTGGAGAAAATATATTCAGAACAAATTTGGATTTTATTTTTTTTTTTCTATTTCTATGCAAACTTGTTTATTATTGTTTCTCCTCCACTAGACATTGAAAGCTCTGAGAATTAGGAGAGGGGCCAGTGTTTTGCTTTTGGCATCCCACAGCTGTTCTGCGGCATATACAAAAATCAGCTGAATAGCCTTAGTGCAGCTCCTAGGATTGTCCTAGGCTTCATCCATACACTGTGGGAGCTAGTCTTCTGATGGAGGCAAGAAAAAAAATGCAGAGTGAACCCTTCCAGGCAAGCCACAAAGACTGTGCAAGTGTAATTCTGTAGAGAATAGCAGCTTCCCGTAGAAAACTAAAGCTTTCAGAACACCTTTTTGCATGATGAAAACCTTTCCTCCAACCCTGAAATGTACCAAATTCTTCTGTCTCACTTCTTAAGGAGGTTCGGAAAATAAACCATGGATACTTATTATGCACCCACCTAACCAGTAAGTAGTAGCCTACTGTACAGGCATAGGTCTTGGGCATCCATCTATGTCAAATACTATGGAGTGGCTTTTCCACTTCAGATGTGAAGGGGACCTATGCTTTATTCAAGAGAAAACTGTAACAGATATACTACATGAAACATTTTTCTTTCAGCCTAGATAAAAGAAATTTCTCAAGCATTTGAAGAATGCATGCTGTGACAGAAGAGTAAAATAAGAAGATTTTTCCACACATGGCGAAACTCCCCAGTTTTCACAGCTAGAATGACTCCTCTTCCCAGGCCTTGCTTTAGAAGAACAGCAAGAAATCAGGATTTGTATTTTGTTTCACTGTCACAGTCATTATTCAGAATTCATCTTTCAAGATGAGCATTCCTGAAATGCAGGAGATATTGTTGTGAAAAAAAATCAAAATGAACTGACAGTTTTCTGGTTGGCTACTATCTTGTTGCAAATACAACTTTTAAAAAATAGTCCGAACCTATCCCGTGATCAACAACTTCAAAATGATTTTCCCTTCACAACCTTAATTGGAAAGAATTCAAAAAAACCCCAAATTATAACCATGGAAGCAGATGAAGCAGCAGATTTCTGCAGGCAATAAAGTGTGAATGATCTTCACATGCAGGCTCATCCCTTCCCTGCTGTTGTAAACTAACTAAAGCACTGGGACATGCCCAGAGTTGTTCACTTCTTGCCAGAGACACAGTTCCAAAACCACCCAGGAAATATCAACTAGTAGGAAGCACTGCAATGGCAACACTTACTTACAACTTTTTTTAAATAAATACTGTTCTTTGGCTACAAAAATCTACACCAAGAGAATTAAATTCTGGGAGACAGCAACAGCAAGTTTTAAAGCAGCAAGTATCCTGTTCCAGCACCTAGTGACTGCAAAGCATGGGGACAGCAACATAGGCAACAGAGGACCGCAACAGAGAAGTTCTGAATGTGGGAAGCCTTCCTGTGAGAAGAGGTTTAAATAGTAAGCTTTTCTGATTACTACACAGAGCTCCTACTGCCTAAAAACCACCCCTACACTAGAAAGGCCACCCTCTAACCAAGAGTAAAGTGTTCACGTCTACTTCTGATGGAACGCAAAAGTAGATGTGGACTTTTTTTTTTTGTTTTAGGAGGAAGAATAACCAAGAAGTAGCAAGTTCTGTTAGTGGCGTGACCTCATGGTTCAAAGAGCATTTGGGCTTTCGATATGAACTCGTTACAGTAATCTAACTACAGCTTTGGCTAGTTCAACTACTTGTGAAAGTTTAAGGTCTGAGGACCACCAGATAAAATATATTAATAAGAGACATTACAGTAGAAAATCAACCCTAAGCAAAGATTATTTTTTCCCTCCCTCCAAGGTTCTTCACTGAACATCAACAGGCTACTCAAAATTAATGCAGAAGCAAGGAATCTTGATAAGTCCACAGAAATTCAAGTATAAACATTAATTCCCTTACTGGCTATGATGTCTAGTATTTGGAGATGGCCTAAGCTTGTGGTAGAGAATCTGACCATGGAGAGAGATGAAGAAATGCTATAAATATGCTGGCAGATGAGCAGACGTTTTTGTATAGACTGCCACTATCTTTCCCATTTTTTATCTGAGCATTAGTAAGTCTAAGATGAACAAGATCATTTGAGTGTGTATCAGGGCATAACCAGATATTACTTGAACTGGGTGCATTCACCAGGGCTGAATATTAGGGAACTTGGATTCTATAAGGAGTTTTTCAAAGTCACCAAAATACTTTGAATAGTTTACGTACGGCTGGCCAGAAGAAAAGCACAGAAAACTTATATTTGCTTTCTCCCCCCTAGAAGACTTCAGCAATTCATGAACAGTTGTTCTGCTTTGCAGTTGCAGCTATTAGAGGAAAGGAACATTCTGGAATGCTGACTCAGCTTCAAAATTCATGCCTAGACAGAACATTTTCTTGTGAAGCATGTTTCTTTCTATAGAGGAGCTTTCACAATCCTGTTCATTGAAGGTCATTCGTCAGATGGACTGCTAGCTGGATGGAGGCAGCATAACTGATCTTGGCTCCTTCTACAAGGTGCTGGAGCTCCATGCAGGATACATTTCCCCCTTTCACTGCTTTTAAAAGATCCTCAGCCGCTACCAGCAAGACAGGGCCCCCAGATTAGACCCCACAGAGAATTATTGCCAATCAGGGTAGAATAAAGTGATAGGAAAAAAAGTTTGCTAGCCATAGGCAAGACAGCTGCAGAGCTAAACAAGGCTGGCCACCTAACTACACCTAGACAATGGAAGACACATTATAGCCAGTACAACCTTGACAAGCTATTTTACCAAAGCTGGCCACACTGAGAAAAATGAGCAAAAGTGCATTGGAAATCCATACGGAAAGGCTTTGCGGCAATGCTGTAAAGGATTCCTAACTATGCTCAGCTTGTAGTTCAGATACACAACACAGCAGCGATTCAGTCTAGTGTTTGGAAGATTACAAAGAGGAGGAAGATTGTAAGCTGCTCACTAATGCCAAAAATTACAAGGTGATACAGAAAGTGATTGTGGCCAAAACAGATTGCCAATAAATGCTGTTCATGCCCTTCCTGTCATTCCCTAATCTTCACTCAGTGTACACTGCCCATTCAGGCCCAGTGTTTCCCACTAGCCTGGTGAGCAGGAGGCAAAATGGCAAAGTGCCTCATCAATAGTAACATTTCAAAAACCTTTAATTTCCCTGATACATTTCCGTAAACTCAAGGACAACCTTGTGTGCACTTAAGATGTACAGTAAATAGTCTAGCCTTAATCCTACTCCATAGACTAAACTGATTTAAAATGAATTTCAGCAGATAACAAGGACAGTTATTTCATGTGGTCAGCACGGATTACACTAACTCTGAACACCACCCCATCACAGAACGGGGCGCAGCTAGCAAAAACGAAATTATCAGGTAAAATAAAGATAATGGAGCAGCATTTTTTGAATGAAAGTGGAGAACCAAGGTCAATTTGTAAACAAGTGACTGCTGAAACAGCAAACTCAGGAAGGTTAGTACACACTTCAAGAGCAAACGATCTGCCTTCTGGAAAAGGCCTAGCAGAACAAGTATTAAATTCAGTATCAGCATCCTCAAAAAAGAAAAAAAAAAAAAAAAAAAAAAGTTTAACTGTGTCAATAATATTTAAATTGCAGCTAATATTTAAATCACAACTTTGTTAGATTTCTTTTCCTAAAGGAAAAAAAAAAAAAAGAACCAATCAATGTTCATGCTGTAAATCACAGCAAAGGCTCAATAATAAAGCCTTGAACTTCATGGGCTACTGTATGTTAGCATACCCCCCCCAAAAAAAAAAGTTGCATTAACTCTTCAGTTACAAAACTAACTCAATGTTACTCCGTTCTTACCCCTAAACAAGCCATTTTATCACAGTGAACTCATAACTGCATAAATTTTTAAACCTAAGAACATTAGCTCCTTATTTAAAGAAGATAAATAAATTTCTTGTCACACAATTACCTGAAGAGTTCTTTTGCTTCAAGGAACTGAAGCTGTGCAAACTGTATAAAACCTGCTTGCTGCAGGATTCGTTTGTACATTACCTATGAAAGACAAGGGAGGGGGAAAAGGTTTATTATTTTTGTAATGAGTTATTTATGTAGTGCTAGTCACTACTTCAAAAATTACCTGCCGAAACCACTGAACATACAATCTTCAACCACACCTGTCAAGTTACGCGCAAAATAAAACCTTGATCCTCTACATTTTAAATTCTATGTACCTGAATATGCTGAATCTGCTGCCGAGGCTCAATTTCATACACAAGTGTGAACACAACACTGAAACCAAATTCTTACTAAAAGCAAAGTCAACAAATTACAAGTTCAAGTTTTCTCATTCAAATAATCACTTATTTGACACCAGTTTGACTTGCCTCAAGTTTTGGCTTGTTGTATTTGCAAACATTGAAGCCAGTAGTCATCCTTAAGTTCCCCATGATTCAGCAGGCACAAAAAAAAAGATTTAACTGAAGGATGGTCCCTCTTGACCACACAGAGCCAACTTCCTTCCCATCTCATCTCACTTCAGCAGCAGCCTTGCTAGTGATTCTCACAGTCTCATCCCCAGCTGATCACCTTACTTCTGACTACGTTTGTTTGGGTTTTTTTTCTTCTTTTTTAAGTAAAAATATTTCCAGGTAAGTTCAACTTCTCCAATGTGCAGTACATTTTGCAATGTACATAAATATATGGTTAAAAAGAGGAGCTCAAGTAAAACATACAACATACAAAAAACTGTCTTACGAAGTTTTACTGTTAAGGTTATGCCTAGACAGAAAAAAGTTTATAGGAAGTTCACAAAACTACTTTAAATGCTATGTATTTATTTAATCTGAACAGTAAATTAGTTAAATGAAACCCTCATACTCAGAATATTTCCAATGGCAAAGTATAATTACTAAAAGCAAGGAACCCAAAGCATGCTCTGCACAGTATCCACTGTTTCTGACAACACTGGTACTTTGCAAATACACTTAGCTACCCTCACACGCTTCAGTTTTCCCCTCCAACTTTCTCATGAATATACACCTTTCTAATGTTTAACAGCGTACATGAATTCTGTCACTAAAAAGAGACATCCTTTTCAAATACCCAGAAAATTGCAATAAATTAGCAATGTATTCCAGGCAGGCACTGCTAAACAGTGTCAGGCCTCAAGTAGGGTAGATTCATATTCTAATTGGCAGGTTTTCACCTTGATTAAAGATTGTAGGTTTACCAAAGGAAAAAGCTTACCTTAAACCCACTTAGTTTGTGCATGCTTTACTATCCTTTACTAGCAGTTTATCTTAAGGAAATACTTAATCTTGACCATTAGCAAGCCATTAAAACCTACTGATTTGTAAGGCTATGGGACTTTTCTTGTCCCTCAGTGTGGGGGAGTGAAGGGGAAATTGAGAAAAGGTACCTGGCACACCTTTTCAGACAAACATAGTATAAAAATAAATGAACAATACTTATGACATCTTTATATTAGTGTTACTATCCTTTACATCCAGGTATACTAAAGCTGAAAGGTAATTTAATTCCAGTTATAAAGTAAAACTACCTCAGGTGATTAATTAACAAAGCATCCAAAATACTTTGGCTATAAGACTGTATTATTACATCAGTAAATAGTAATCTGTGCCTGGATGAACACCTGTCTGGTCACATTCTTAAGGATGATGGTAAAGGATTTCAGTCTGCAACTACCTGCATCTTACGGCACCAAAAGAACTTCAAAACCTGGCCTCAGATTTTCCCTTTCAACCCAGGGAGGGTTCAAGTACAAATATTTCTCACCTTGCCAGCTAGTACCAAAGTAGATATTTTATTTTTTAACTCTGCAATTAGGACCACTAATATTTACATATTTAGTAAATTACAACATTGGAATGAAGTTTGAATTGATCTAACACACCGTAAATAATGCTTTAATTGTAGAGCTTAGTTTGTACAGCAACTAGAAGATAAAAAGAGCTTGTTGATAGTGTAAGTATAAGCCCAATGAATCTGTTTTAAATTTGAACTGATTAAGTGGCATTCATTTGCATTTAAATGTTGCCATATCTTCATGAATCCCTTAAAGCCACACAACAACAACAACAAAAGCACTATAATGTTCACAGACACTTTCCCAACATTTTAAATATGCAGTGATGTGATAGGGAATAAACAGGTTCATTTTTAGCCGACAAGATAAACACTTGACATTAAGATGTCCTGTGGTAAAGACTGTGGAGGTAACAGACCAGACTGCCTGTAAAAAAGTCAATATTCTCTCTCTCAGACGTTTTTGAAAATGGGCTAAAACTATATGCCAACCACACACAGTTAACTTTTGCTCACGATAGAAAAAACATCGAGTTATTCCAGACTTGCGTGCCAGGATAGCTCAATAGGCTTATTTTTTAAAACTACTAAGTTACACCCAGTCAAAATTCAACACATTGTTTATTCCCCTAATATTTTTGAAGAACCACCACAGGACATGAAGTGCTTTAGGAAAAATCTATATTGTTGACTGAATTCACATTAAAAAACTAGCTACAAAACCATGAAATAAGATTTATACTAATTTGTATCTGAAAAAGCACTAAAGAACACGAAGATGACTACTGAAGCTGTGATAGCTACAGTGAAGCCTTTCTAGCCTTTCAACTGCTAGAAAAAAACCCTAAAATGGTCAGAATTACCAACCAGATTGCCAAAAGAAATTTCAAGAAAGACACTTTGTCTTTTGGTCACTTCTGGGTGCTGTTAATGTTTTTTGAAACTAAAAAGAAATAAGGGGGAAAAAAAAAGAGATACCTATGCAAGATGTGTGCCAATCTAACCAAGGTCTTCACTACCATCAACCATGATTTCTGCAAACTTCAGCTGCCCTGAAAAATTAATAAGCAGTATTCAGTCAGTTCATGGTAGCATGGTAGAAAAGCCTCTGTATTCTTCTACCAAAAATGATATCCAGCAAAGCCATCTCCTTGCAACACTTTTGCTTAGCATTTTTTTACTTAGCAGTAATTCCTGATGCTCAAAGTAATTTTCAATTAATATTGCAGAGACAAATTTGCAGTCTTCAGGTATCACTGGTTAAATAACAGATTAGAGTTACTAATGCACGATCTGCTTCTTTCCGGTAACTAAGTGTTGGCTGTACAAACAATTCTGAGAGTACAATACTTTACTGTTTCAGTCCCACTATCATTCTGCATTACCACCAAATATATCTATATATTTATGCTGATATAAAGAGAAGGAGCAAGTCCCTGTGTATGCATGCAATGATAATGCAGTATTGAACTGCAAGAAAAGAAACCCCAGGTTGTTCCAGAGTCAAGAACTGTCCAACAATGCCATGACTGAGTTCAAGTCACAAGATGGCAACAGCCATTGCAAACTGCAGAAATTAAAGCAGCATCTGGAAAAGGGGGCACTATACTACATGTACCAGACAATTCCTATCACTTTTCTGTATGGCTAAATTATAGTGGCTAGATCAAGTGCCTTACTACCAAATCCTATGCATTCCTTCTCACTGCTCATGTTAAACAGCAAAATAAGGCATTGAAAGTTTCAACTACTGAGGAATCAGTAAAGCTTACAAAATACGTATCTGAAGATGTCGATTTGAAGATACCTATTTTCTATCTAGCTATAACCTATTATCTGAAGATCTCTCTTAGACAGGAGTTAGAAGAAGTGACTATGTGATCAGTGAACGTATGCCAAAGAAATGTTGCAAAAGACACATGTATGGCATGTAATTGGGTTGAACTCCATCAGATTTATATTATGTGAGACTACAGTAAAAAAAAGTCTGATGTGCTTGTAAGTAACCTGCAATGACAGCATTAAGTATCAGAGGCAAGCTCAACATATCACTTTCAACTAGATAAGCTCTGAAAAATTGGACTAATATCTCAACAACAGTTGAGTCATTTTAATATGAGTCAGTGGGAGAATCCATCAATTTAAGCTGGTTAATCTCAGTTTACAAATACAAACTAGAACAGGCTATTATTTTGCTTGCAAGTACTATGTTTTCTGTTTTTCAGCTGTAGCACTGACTCAAAGCAACTGAACACCCTTAACAGCATATTAAGTTAGCAAGAACATTTAATATTCTTGGAAACAGTAATTTAAGGTAGACAGACACTGTGCACATAAGACACGTATGAACAGAAAGTAAATTATTAGACAGAAAAATCCTAAACGCAAGCAAACTTAGGAGGAATGAGATTTTATGTCACATATTTTAGATAATGAACTGCAGTTCAACCTGTGGTAAACCACAAAAAGACATCTCCCACGCTAAATCTACATAAACTGGAAAAAAAATAATGTGAGAATAACAGGTCATCATACATAGAAGACATTGATTAGATCGTGCATTCTGTCCTCACAGCAAGATTTAATTCTTTAAACAGATTGTAAAAGAAAAGTTGGGAGTGAAGATGCAAAGCAAAACATGCTGGAAACTGAATTCTGCATTTGCCTAAATACTTTTCAGCTTCCAGTACTTCCAGGTAATTGTATCTTAGCAAAAGGATGGGAAGGCCTTTCTCACCAAACTTTTTACTTCCAGCAGCCTACCCAGCTGTTCATTCATCAAACGAGTTAAGGATAAAAATGAAAGCTGATACAAACTTAATGACTACTTTTCAAGGGCTTGACCAAAATTTAAATGACAAGGAATTAGAAACTTCTTGACATTAAAAATAAAAAAAATCTTTACAGACTGAATCATTTTGAACCACTGCAGTACTGCAATCACCGCAGTTATGTTCCTAACTTTACATCTTCCTAAACAAACTGAAAGCAATGTTACAGATACTATTTCAATGGTAACAAAATGCTCCAACAACTGAACTTAGTATGAGGGAAGCATCACATGGGATTTTCCATTACTAGTTTCTCAGTTTTGTTTTAAATTGTTTTCAAGTTACACACATGAAAAAAAAAAACACAAAACAACACCAGCAGAACAGCATTCAACCCTGCCAATGTCACAGCCTTTACAAGCACTACCCAATTCAGCAGCATGTCTATTTCCTCAGGCTGAAACCATAAAAGGTATTAGATTTCTATGTAAATTCCTCCTCCACCTTCTCTGGTCACTTGACCATCATATACATGGTCCTACTATGAGAATTATGTTTTCACGAAAATTAAAGGAAGGACAGACCTGAAATTTCTCTTTTGGAATATTCCTTCGAGCTCCTTTTGCTAGAACAAGGGCTTCTTCCACTCTGCGGCTAGCTAGAAGATCCTGAATCTGTTTTTCTAAAGGTAGCGGCACCAAGATGTACACTCCCTTATTAGTAGCAACAATCACCTTTCCTGGACAGAGAAAATGGACATATTCAGTTTACATTCTTGATAGAACCCCTTTTCCCCCCAGCCTGCTTTCAGAAATAAGCTGTAAGATCTACTAAGATACAAAAACCTGAACAGCGCTAAAAGTTCCAAAAGCTCATCTCTTGTTACCATATTTACCAGATAGTATAGTTTACCTGTAAACTGCACCTCAGAAATACAGAGATAATGGTAAATTTATTTATTTACAGATGATATTTCACTCTGAGTAAATGAAAGTGGCTATAATCCCTCATGATGAACTACGCTGTAAATGCCACCACTGAACCTACTGCCCAGATTCCACAGCACAGAGACTTTTAACTGCCAGATATTTCCACAGGCTCACATTAAAAAATTGTAAGCTGTATGTCAAAGGTAGCAAGTAACATACATTTCATAGTGCTAGAGCTTGTAGATCTCCTACAAAAAAAACAGCAATGGAATGTATTAAGAGTTCTTAATTGAAGAACAGATCAAAAGATACGTTTGTGGTTCTTCTTTAACAATTCCTTATGAAATGCCCCATTTTAAGCCTCTTACACACATATTTTAGAAAGGAACACAAAAGAACAATTTTAGGCTAGACCCTTGTCAGGACAGCCAATGGACAGATACCTGTAGCTCACAACTGTTGACTCAACTTAATATTGCTCCTTGGAAAGAGATAATCAAGTTACAAGAAGCTCTAACCCCACAGACTCCTACCCAACAATTAACTTCACAATCAGAGCACGTTTAACGAGCATACATTTTGTTAGAAGTGTGGAATTTTGGATGACTAAAGTTTTCCTATCATAATCTGCAGGAATCTAATCAGGAAAGCATTTGCAATAGAAGTTTTAACAGGTAATTTTTAACAGGTGCTTACTAGATACTGTGTTTAAAATACAAATTGATTGTGCCCACAGCAGTGGTTGTTCCAGAATTATTAATTCAAAGACCTATCATTTTTAATACCTTCAAAGTCCTGTAGAATGTGACCTTCTTTAAAAGGCAGGGTTTGCTTTTGCTGCTGGTCCAGCATGCTGTGCACTGTAATGAACTCATCATCGAGAGCAACCACATAAGGAAAGCACAAAGCTGCTCCAATCACGTTCTCTGACCAGTGCACAGGGGCACGCTGTGAAATGCCATCTACAGTTGCAAACATGCCTAGAAAAAGAGAAAAACAAAGTCTGAGTATTGTGCTGGTTGAAGACTGTTGCTTTTGCAATATGAAGCATGGGTATCAAGGTACAGAAATAAAGTCTCAGAAGAACAAATGGAGTGTCAGGTGGCATGATGACAGCACATCACACCTTCCTGGATCATACAGACCTGTTGGTTAGTTCAGCTCAATTTTTCCTTCACCACAGAAACAAACAACACCAAGAACTGAAGAGAGGATTACTGAAAGAAACTAGCAAGAACTTTCAAGTTTATTAAGTTTCAAGATTTTTTAATAAGCATTATGCCATGTAGCTTGAATTAATTTCAAAACACTAGTATTTAGTCAGACCCAGCACTCAAACAATACTGCCTTAGTGAGAGGTTCAGACCTGCACTGCCTGAC
>JANHGB010046312.1:172240-183262 GCA_026283785.1 Coracopsis vasa | reverse complement strand
CACCATCAGCATAGCTCACAACCTCACAAGGGCACGCAAGCTCTTTCCCCACGACAAGGGGGTGTCCATGAAAGAGTAAGAGCAAACACTGGCATGGCAGAATCATGAAAGCAGGATATAACAGTCTCTTAAATAACCCCACTCATTACATTCCATCATGTGCAGTGGGGTGAGGAATGATTTAAAAAATCCTACACTGTTGCTCTGGTACTTCATGATACAGGTTTCAAAGGGTTCGGTCAATATTGCATTCACACTGCTGACTGCATCTGAGTTTCACTTCAAGTTCTACTTTCAGTCCAGGAAGAAATTGTGTGAGCAAAGAAAATTATTTTTATAAGGAGCTGTATAGCTTAAAAATCTCTCTGTAGTTCAGGTCAGAAAACATGTCCTGATAATCCCATTTTTGCTTGAAAGATTTAGGAGGTCATCTTATCCATAATCTAAAAGGCATTTCCTATCCTTAAATGTGGCCAATTCTACATAAGGCTCAACCAGATCCCACTCGCCTGTGGCATTCTCTGCTCTGCAGACTGGGATAGGTTTCATTCTGCACTTCTTCAGACTGATTCAGAACAGAGCTTGTTGAAGTGCTGAGAGTCAATGAAAAAAGGTTTTAGCTTGAGTGAGTCAGAGCAAAATCCAACGCTTTTTAGCATTTTCCACCAACCTTCAATGAGTCAGGAAGGAAAAGAAAAGAAAAAAAAAAGAAAGAAAAAAAATTTTGAATGCACCTGGAACCTGTAGTCCCAGATTGAAACAACCAAACTCATCAGACCCATGATTCACATCTGGCATTAACAGAGACTACAGCTCCAGGTGGCTGTGCTACAGAGATCATTCAGGCTGGGGGAGTCCAAAGCTTTAGTTTCCCAGACTAAATGGGTGTCCTGCCTGACAGAAATTCTGGAAATACCATGGGATCTGACCAGGGGTTAAAAGCTCTGGGTGCCAGCCTCAAGATATTCACACTGCACACCGCAGCTTTACAAGACTGAGCCTGAAAGCTAAGCTTCACCTGGGGTTCCCCTCCCCTTTCAAGGTAAACCCTACTGGTTGTCCTTCTCAGGAAACTGAGCATCAAGCCTGACAACAGCTAAGCGTCCTAAAGCTTTCTGCCACTCCCCCATGTAGCAATGCTTTGTAGGGTTACACCTCTCCAGCTGGGGAAGCTGGGTCTGCTTCATAGCTGTGGACCCTTGGAGCCTGTCTCAAGACTTTCTACACCTTGGCTTTATAGCCTAAGGCTCAGAGGTGGTGAAAGTCCCTGTGGAGGCAGGGATTTCAGGGTCTCTGCTTTGGACATAAAATGCAGGACTCCCTAACAGCCTGCTATGAATCCAAAGAGAATTCAAAAGCAACCTAGTCTTTGATATATTGGGAGTTCACTGAGCCAAAGTTATTTCAGAGAAAACATTTTAGTGAATCAGCATCTCTTCACAAAACTAAGCTTTGGCAAAGGAAGAAGAGAATTCCCAGAACCTTCAGTAGAGGAAGCAGCATGAGGACAAACTATGGTCTGCTTCACCCCAAGTGCAACCATCATGGACTTATGGTGGAAGCAGTTAAGTATAAAGCTGAACAGAAAGGGGTTTTAGAGGCTAATTGTTGACAGTGGCTTCACAGGTGGATGAGGACTGGATGGCAGAGCACACTTAGACATCTTATCTCTGGGAGCAGCTATTTTTCTATCCAGGCATTATGACTGATCAAGTGGAATGAACAGAAAAAGCATTCCTTGACTTCAACTAGCCCTAACTGGGGCTCAATGAGGAACATTCACTGCTGTACGACCAAGGCAGTGCATGAGGATGGTAGACTCTCTGTGTCTTAAGTGCTTGCACACACAGGGCTGTGGGTAGAACGTGTTTGGTACAACAGAGGTTTGAGACAGACTGCTATAACACAAGTCTGTGGAATTAAAAGTAGGGTAGAAAAAATAGGACCAATTATTTTTATAGCTTGTCCAAATGCCTCAATTGATCATACTAACTTTAGAATGCCAAAGGCACCACGCACACTTGACAGGTTTGTTTCTCTGACAGGTACATCATGTGCTGGTGATTCCTGTTTGATTTCCTTCTTTATGAATACTTCAAATGGGGTTCCTTGTGGGTGTGGTGGAAAGTGGAGGCTGAGAGTGATTCTTCTCTGAAGGAAAATACAATTACCCAACTAACTGCTCAAATAGATGACGAGCGAACAGGCTTTCAATGCTCCACAGCAGCTCCAGTTTAAAACAACACACTCTGCATCACACATTAAGTAACATGCCCCTACTCCCAAACTCCCTATAGCAGATGGGAGCTGCAGAAAAAAAAAAAAAAAAAAAAAGACCCTTTCATTTTCCCCATGTTTTTCATATTGCAAGGTGCTTTTTTATCTCATTGAACACAGAAGAGAGACTTGCATGCCTGAAGTTGTGCTGTGCTGACTGAGTTGCTACTGGAATACGAACTAGGGTCACAGAGGTGGGGGGTGAGCGTGTGTTTGTGCACTCATGCTCTTTGATGAGTGCCAATCATTTCTGCAGTTTGTTCATTACCTACACACTGTCAAACATACACAGACAGACACACGCTTCTAATCTGCTCTCTTCCAGTGCTAAAAGCAGACAAGTGTGTGGTAATTCTCCAGGTTAAAGATAAACCGTAATGAGGGGGAGAGTGTTTTTAACAAGCGCATGCAGCAAACCTGCAAGGGACAATCCACGAAGTGCGAACATACTCATTTGTACATTGTAACCTGCGTGTTCAACAGCAAGTAAAAGTACAGCAAGTACAGAGAATATGTACATGTTTTGGGGAGATTTAGTATCTTTTCATATTTTTTCACCATCAAGATCCCCTGGGTTATTCTCCTCTCACAGCAATATGCCAATCAATCAGAAGAATAACAGATGAGTACCAGCAATTCAGCACAGTGTTTCTTAATCAGGGAGCTCTGGAAAGTTTAGTGAATGTTTTAAAACCTTTTCTTTGGGATTTCTATTTAATAAATGGAAATACTTTCCCTTCGACGAGGGAAACAGTAATGAAGGGTAATAGTTTTAAACTAAAAGAGGGAAGATTCAGGCTAGATGTGAAGAAGAAATTTTTTACAAGGGTGGTGAAACACTGGAACAGGTTGACCAGGGAGGCTGTAGAAGTCTCATCCCTGGAGACAGTCAAAGCCAGGCTGGATGTGGTTCTGGGCAACCTCATCTAGTTGAAGATGTCCCTGGTCATTGCAGGGGGTTTGTTTGAAGGTCTCTTCCAACCCAAACCATTCTATGATTTATGATTCCATTTTCTATTTTTAATATGACCATATCCAAAATCTTGCGTGCCAGTATCCTAGATTAATCTAAACGCAATGCACTGATGAAATCAAATGGTCTTGTTTCTTTGTTCATTTGTACCCAATGGTAGGGGTGTTCAGTGGATTCAGCAGCAGCTTAACACCAGTTCCACTGCAATCAATAGTAAAACTCCTGAACAGTGCAGCTGGAAAACAATTAGACTACTGTTGAATACATTATGACAAAAATCTGATTTGGCTAGGGGTTGGTGAGTTTGGCTTCACTAATGTCAGGGAAACTGTCCTTCTTATGATCAAAGCTGAATTTGAACCAAGTTACACTATTCAGTCCATTTCTGCGTCTGTCTCAGATTTAGCTTCTCACTGATGCCATTTTGATACTCTGGTAATGATTTCTGTAGACCAGGCCTACAGTCAGCAGCTGAGGACAGCCAGGTCAACCAATATCAGTCTTTTTGAAAAGCCTGAAAATGAGGTATTACACAGCAAAGATGCTGCTCTCAAGTATTCCCATCTTTAACTTTCTTTGGGGGAGCCTAAATTTGTGCATTTGCAGACACCTTGCACAAGCATCTCTCTTTATGCTCTGGACAGAAATAAGTGATTTGAAATTCACAGCTCCATGGATTTTAAGGCCAGAGAGGCTGTTGTGTTAGTCTAGTCAGAGATAACCATCTTCAACTACTTCCTGCTGCAAGTCCAGCAGCTGAAGCTCAACTAGGATCTAGATTTTAGAAAAACACACAGCAGTTTAAGATGAAGTTTAACAGTCTTTCAGAGGAAAAAAAAAAAAAACACCAGAGTTTCAGGGGGCTTGTTCCAATTAGTAACTTTATCCAGTGATTAAATAGGCCTAGTATTTCTACATTTCTATCTGTCTACCTATAGCTTACAACTAGTAGTTTCCAAAAAGATTTTTGCCCCCAAGACTGTAATACCCTCTATTATCAAATGCCCATCCTCCTTATCAGTATTTACAGACCATGATTAAGTTACGTCTTAACCTTGTCCTTAATAAAGTAGGTAGATTGAGAACTTTGAGTCTCTCGTAAATTAGGAGCTCTGATTGTTTACTTACTCTCTCAGCTACTTTCTGAATTGTGCCCGATTTCTAATCTTCTTCCCTGAAGAACAGGCACCTGTTCAAGACATGCTGCATTTCAGCAGTTTTTTCAGCAAAACAATGACAGTTATCATATAACTTTCTATAGCAAAAGGGGAAAAGACAGAGAAAAAGGAAGAAATCATCATGGGGGAGAAAAGAAGAATGAAAGGGGTTAAAAGGCAAAGTAACAATTGAAAGAAAATCATTAAGGCAGGAAGGACTCATAGCAGGACAAGGTAGTAAGAAAGTAAGTTGCTATTGAAATAGAAACTCAGGAAGAAGCAAATAATACAAAAAGACCATGTGAAGCAGTGCCTGTTTACAAGCATGCTTTTGTAAGTTATCCTGGCAGTTCCAAGACACTGATCCTGTTAATTATCCCTTCACTCTATTTCAGACAATCAGTGATGTCTGACAGTGATCACTGCATGGTTCTGTCTGTGTAAGAGCACACACTATACCTTTTGCAGAATTTTTCAGGAAGCAGAGCTCATTAGCACCACAAGCCACTGAAACAACCAACAACCTCCCTGAAACCCACTACCATGTTTCAATCGAGCTGCGTAAGAAAAACTTACAGACTGTCTTTTCTCATCCCCCACCCTGGAAATACTTGCCTCACTTCAAGGCCAGCACTGGAGAACTTGGTCAGAAGAAACAAAAGGCATATGGACACAAAGCACACATATGGAGCTCTTGTCTCTAGTCATCAAGCCTGGCACATCTGTGGTTTTCTCAGGATGCCTGTGTGTTCAAGTAATTTGCCCAAGGCCAGCTGTCCCCTTCTCGCTCTTCCCCTTTACGCTCCCACTGTTTCTACTACCACTGGCTGTCCAAAGAGTATTTCATCTGATGGTTCACCAAAAGAGTAGGTTTGTTGTTTATTCTTTGGAAGGAGGGAGTAGAAGAGAACTGGTGAGGTGGTAAAGAGGAAAAGGACTCTTTTGAGTACATCTCATGAGATACCTTGACGTTTCCAAACAAGCTTTTGCTATGTCAAAGGAAAGATTTGCTTTAACCTTTATATTCTGAAGTTATAAACTCCAAATGCTTGTGCTGGTACTGAAAAGGCAACCAATCAATAGTGAATCTCCCTGTTCAGGAAAGCTTACTGCTTTACAGACACATTCAGCTTTGTATTATGGGCCTAAAATCCGTCTTCGCGATCCAGAAGTAATTCAGGAAAATTAATGAACCCTGTTTCAATCTCAGGACACTTCCTATAATGCACTCCTTCCTCCTTCCTGAAATCTTTCTGCCAATTTGTGCTAGAGCAAGCTAGAGGTACTGTGGGAGGCAGGTCTCCACGTCAGTGGGGGTTACCACAGTGTGGCTGAAGAAATACAGCTGAAGCTTTTACCAGTGGTGTGAAAGCAGGAGTGAGAACAGAACCAGCCCTTTTGTTCTCATCTGTGAAATTACATTTGTAGCTTTGCCCCAAAAACAGGCTCCTAAACAGGCCCAAGCTGGAGCTGGGAAAGGAACACTGCTCCCCAGCCTGTCTTTAGCAAGTCAGGGCATGACAAAGGAGAAAGCTCACATGTGCATTGAGCAGCCCTGTCCTTTGACAGGGCAGCAAGTGCTTGGATGGTACATTTACTGCAGCTTGTGCTGCATTGTGTCTGCCTGTGTATCATCTCCATAGCAGCAGTTCTGCTAATTGAGACCAGCTGCTTCAATTCCAAAATCTTCTTTCCAGAAATATCGATACTACGACATTATGATTAGAAAGCACTTTACCAAATGCCTCTCAATTCTGCACAGCTCAGATGAAGAGCAGCTGCAAAAAGAAGGGACAGTTCCCTGAACATACAGAAAAAAACCACTGCAAGAACACTGGAGAAATGCAGGCTGTAAGAAGCAAGTCAAAATGGAATAATGATGGCAGAGAAAGCAGCCTGAGGTATATACTTGTGCCTGTCATTTTAGATGTTGAAAGGACCATGAGCAGACTTCTTCCTTATGCTCTAGGATAAATGGCCACAGCACTGCAGTTCTAAAGCTTTGTGCGGCAGGTGTGCGCATTTGTCAGATACAGTTTTCTGTCCAAGGATGGATTAGAGGAAAATCCATCACAATCTGGGCCTGGCTTAGGAGAGTAGCAGTGGTCTTGAATCACTTGGCTCCAGGGACTGCTCTGCACAGCCCACTGGCAAAGAGAGTCACTGGAACTGATAAGCTTGTGGGAAGATTTACAAAGCAGGAATGCCACCACACCACCATGACTTGGCTTCACTGTTGGCTATTTCCCTGTAGCTGCTGACTCCATGCAGCAAGCTGTCAGCTGGACGCTTTGCAATGATCACACTGGAATTGCCAAAAGCTGCAAGCATTCTTCCCCATCAGACAGGCTGGATCAAGCTGACTAACAGCACAGTCAATTCCACATTCACTAAGAAGTCTCAGGCCCTGTCCGTGACCATCAGACACAGGGCATTCCTGAAGGCATCTGGCTACTGAGTTTATACAAGAACTGGGCAAACCACTTCAATCCCATCTGTTGTTCAAACCTCCCGAGCACAGAGAACAGAATCCTTGAAAGAGAAAAATCTGACGAAAAACGGTCTGAAAATGAAACTCACGATACAACAGGTGATCCTCCCGAGAAGGATGCTGTGCAACCTGACAGAAAACATGGCACGCTTCAGCACGCAGCTGTGTAAACAAGAGCCTAACACACCATTTCTCTACTCAGATTTCATACTACAACCGAGCAAATACAACACAACCAAAGCAGAGAGATCACTTTGCTATGCTAAGTGATTTGCTTCCTACTCTGAAAATCAATGAGGTAAATAAAATGTTTTATACAGATATCAGACAGCATCTCTCAGCAAACAAATGCTCATGTTTTTGGAAGATATTCCTACAATGTTACTCTGGAAAATATTCAAAGTGTTTAGAGACTCATTCAGATATTACCATTTACACACTTTGCTTTTGTTGTGTTCCATTCATCTGCTCAATCTCCCCTTTAAAGTTGCAGTTTTCTTACCTATTTCACTTTCTAACTTTTGGTCTATATTAGAAGACTGTTTGAATCCACAGTACTGCATTGAATACTTCAATGAAATTCCAGAAATGTAAGTCTCACCACACTACAATTGAGTTTAAAGAATCCTTCTCTGGAGAAAACAAACTTACGTTGTATGCGTAACATTCACTGACTGCATATTCCTTTAATCTCAATTTTCTTTCTGTTTGTAGTAAGGTTGCTATACTTACTTGTGCTGGAAAACAGCTGACACGTAACGACATATATGAAACAGCAGTGTAAAGATTTATGCTCCATCTGCTTATAGGAAAGTTACATCAATAAAGTGCTCTATGCTGCATACAGACATCTTAGCGTCATTTGCAGGTGACGGCTTGATGGAATTCTGTTGATTGCAGTACAGTTGTGTTCCCTCCTATCAAGCTGAATTTAGCCCTTCTAGTCACCAAATCACATGAGTATACTTTATGCATATAGTTATTTTATTTTTAGGTTTCCAAGATCAATCAATGACACTCGTGTAAGGAGATTAGTATTGCAACGTTATATAAAAAATGAATTAAGCTCTTCTGAACACCGCAGTCATTGGGACAGACTCGTTGATGGATTCCAATGGCACAGCTCTGTGGATCACAAGTAGAATTACGGCTTTAAACAGTCACAGACCTTGGTGCATCAGATCACAATGAACCCATGCAGCAGAGCAAGCAGTAGGAGTATTCAAACAATAGATTTCACCAGCCTCTTTTAAATCTCTTCCTATTGACATCTGTACACCTCAATCTTCAAGGTATCGTAACCATTATGCACTGCTGCATGGTGGATATCTGATGCCCAACACGCATCTGCCCCAGCAGAGAAGCAACAACTCTGCAGCTGACCATTTATTTTGTTCACACAGCACAGGAATACTTCCATTTAATTTCAGCTGCCCTAGCCTCCCCCATAACTAGATTATTGTTATCATGCTCCACATAATCCTAGTACTGACAAGGATGTTTGTTATACATAATTAAAGATATTAATTTTGCATGGAACAGAAGACACAGAGCCAAGAACTTATTTTTTTTTCTTTAAATCTCCCATTAGAAAATTACCTTCATTAGCACCGACTCGCTGAGCTTCTCTCTGTTGACAATTTTTATAGCGACCTTCTGACACGTGACACAGTGAACCCCCAACTTCACAAGCCCTGCAGGAGAAACAGAGCAAAACACAAAGGAATAACTGGTTAGAGACAGTTGCTGTTGAGATTTTTGCTATTAGGATGCCACTCAGCATTTGGCAACTTCCAGTAGTCCCTCCTCCAGCCAATAAGGTCTTGTGAGTAATGAAGACCCTGCAGCCCACATTGTGACCGTTTGGCAGTGAAGCTGTGAACATCCTTAATGCTGCTGCAGCTTTTGCCACTAAAGTGTATTTTTGTTGAAGTACTGTTTTCCAGCTCTCCCCACTCAATGGGTGTTCTATCAATAAGGGGTGAACTTGTGCCAATTTAACTGCAGTAGGCTGAGGGCTTTTGCTGACACCCAACATCAAAAGCTCAGAAATCAACAAAAATAAATGGTCAAATGTCCACAGTGTAGACATGGCCTCTACATTTTTCTAGCCCCTTCCAAAGCTTTCATGATCATAAAAAGATACTTAATTATGCTTTCCATTACTGTTTGAATTTACTCTGCTGTATAAAGTTAATGCTGTGATGAATGCCATTGTGGCATGGAGGAACATCAACATATGCTGATACAGTTTGAAGTTCTTTTCATTTGTTATTATTTACTATATTCTTGTCCTCAAATAACTTATGAGTGCTGTTACATGATTATATTGGCAAAAAGATATGGATATCCCCAACAGGATCAGGATGTATGAGCTATCACCAAAATATGAAAAAAACCTCCAAGAATTAAAAGAGGTAAGTAACATATATGCAAACAATATCTCCTGCAAAACTTCTATCTAAATCTGCTGACTTTCATGCAAGTACATTGAGGTATCTCCCACAAGTGAGTTTAAGACGGTCCACTGAGCTCTCAACTCTTAGTGCCATTAAGAAAATTTGTACCTGGAAAAATGGTACTTTGTAGGTGTATTCTAGTGAGATCTTGTTTGGTTCAGCTTTCACTTGTGTCACGCATGCACATGTAGTACAACACCTGACAGGCTGGACCCCACCCCACTCCACAAACAGTATAACCAAATTGCTATTTAGTTTAATTCAGTCATAACTGAAGTACGAAGAAATGGCACCTCCCTGGTGTCTTTGAGATCTGCTGGGCTTCGCAGAGCATTTATGAGCAATGATATCGTACAGTAAGAAAAGGTCTAGCTCAGCTCACAGCTCCTAGGTTGGGTTGCAGTTAAGATCCTGATCTCATCCCCTGATGCAAACCCAAAGCCAAAATGTTGCTTTATCTGCACATTGAACAAAACAGATCTGCAGTCCAGTGAAACAATGAGCACAGGACTTCACAATTCTTATCAAGGGATGAATATATAGACTATTGCCTTACTACAAACTGTCTTCAGTGAAATAACCTGGAGTTTCATCAGAGACTCTAGCAATCTCCCGCAGATAACTTGTCCATCTTCTTGCTACACAGTTAATCATAAATTTGGAACCATTAATCACTGGTTATTACACAGAGAAATAAAATCCCGACTCGCTTCCAGTCACATCTCTTTTATGGTGTGCTCAAGAGTTCTGGATATTTCTAGTCACATAATTTCTAAGTCTCATCTGGTTAAATGCTGACATCCTTACTTTCAGCTGTGACATAAACAAGTCACAAAAATTAAGAGTGCAGCACAGTGACAAATCCATTTGAAACTGTATAGCTATAGGCTGTCCTCTGCCTGACGTGGCTAAGCACAGCTGAGGGAAGATGCTATAATGTCCAGCCACGCTCACTCTTATGTCTGAATTTCGTCTATAAATTTATAATATACCCACAGCACTACCGGCTCAATTGTCACCATTCATAGCAGCTGCAGCCAAACTTATGCTTCTTCTCTTTGGCTTTGTTCTGTGTTTGGATAGTGGCTACTTGGCCAGATAGCTTGTCAAAAGTGTGCACAGTTTCAATCTGTGTTGATTGCTTCTTTCCTGATCCCAGCACAAATCACAGCCCTACATCACTCTTCAGAGCACAACCACATCACTCACTACATTGCCCTTAGTTACACTTCGAAGTCTCAGCAGAACTTCTAGCTCAGTCCTTTATTAGCTAGACTCCCTGGATCTGTGCACTGTGCTGTAGTGTAATGTGCTGCAGACCAATTATTTTCAGAGGTCAACAAAGGTACACAAACAACTGCTCTCTGTAACTGGTCCTTCACCGTGAAGAAAATATAACAGCTTCTTTCTGGTATCTCACACTTCAGGGTTTGATTTCAAATGTTGCTCCCAAATCAAGACATCTGTCCCACTGAACCTGGCTGATCTGTAAACTATTCTTCCCTTTTTGTTTCTTCAAGCATCCTGTCATTAAGTCATAGAAGGGTTTTAACCATGAACTTCTGGGACGCCACCATGCTGTACAAACAATCTTTACAGCATCCTCTGTCCTTCTGGCTACTTACCTACCACAGAAACTCAAAAATTAAAAGTAAACCATTCTGT
>JANHGB010046312.1:156074-172224 GCA_026283785.1 Coracopsis vasa | reverse complement strand
GTTAATCAACTGTTACAAGACATCGCACACCTTGCAAAAATCACACTGATACTGAAACACACTGATTTTATACTGAATTAACGTCACTGACCTCAAGAAGACATTCTTGATTTACATCACGGTACCAGAGGACAGAATGGGAAAACAGATGTGAGACTTAATGCATTTTTCTTTTCTCCTGATTCGCATATTAAAAATAGAGAAAAAAAAAAATGCACTGTCACCACTGTCTGGTTTGTGGAGATAGAAGACAACCTCTGAGCAAGCCCCAGACAGCACTTTTTGCTGTACTGAATTCACTGAATGTAATTTTAGGATAAAAATAAAACATGTCGCTCTGCCTTGCCTCTTCCTTCCTCCCTCCCCCAGGCACTTCCTTTTGACATTTGCATGCCAGCCTAATAAAAAAAACATTTCTCTTGGCAAGTCCATTTGTAGGGTAAGGAACCTGCCACTATGAGGAAATCCTAACGAACTTCTGCAGGAAAGGCTTGTATTCAGAAACTCTGTTTCTGTCCTGTAATTCCAGTCTAGTGCATAACTACTCAAAGATGATACTTGGGGATTTGAACTCCTGTGGGCTCCTGATGCTTAGGAAGTCTTTTTACTGACACAGAGAACATAAACCATTCAAGATGCATTATTTATCTGTGCAATGACAGACCCTTAGAGGGAATAAGAAGCCACTATGTGGCTTCAGAGTAAACTGCTGAGCTATTATTGACATGGAAGTGGCAGAAATGCCTGCTTAGGAACAAGTATCCGAGGTGTGTTTACGGAGTTGTGGAAAAGGCTGTGGGTCTTCCAGTTCTCTTTCTCCTGTATATGCAGATGTTAATGAGCACCTTGAATCTATAGTAAGCCTCCAATATAAATGCATCAATAAGTTTGGTACTTGTAAAAGTTGTCAATGCATTCAGGCCAGCACAGGTACCTGTGTGGTCCCCAAAGGAAAAGAAACAAGGGTGCTGCTAAGAGACTGCTTTGCACTGGCTCGGCATAAAGCAAGTCTGCTAGGCAACAAATAGAGTTTGAACTTGTCAGCTTCATGAGTAATTAACCCCTCAAATGTATACAAGTAACCTTCATGATTGTTAAAGTTAACTCTGGTCTCTCCTGGCAGAAAATCTAAGACTCTGTGGGAATCAAGTACTTGAAGTTTGCCCCAACCACCCACATAGCTGTCACACATAGTCTTTCAGGCACACTTCAGATTTCCATCCACAGGTGGTTCCTGCGGGCTCATGGGCGCTGACATGTCTTTCAAACAGACTGTTACCTCCTGTGAGCTGCAAACATTGGGCTGCTTTTGATCTTAGCCGCTGAAGTGCACCAGAAGCAGCTCTATAATTTCAGGTTGGGGAGTAAAGAAGGAAACATGAACATGCTGAAACACAAGGGGATATGCAAGCTAGTCTTTGCATTTATAATTAAAAGCCACAATTTGAAAATCAATTTGAAAACCAATGAGCATGACCCCAGATGACACAAGGGAAAGATGCCATTCAAGGAAGAAGAGCAAAAGCAAGCATACAGGCCTGAGGCAGCCTAATGCTGCACCAACCTGCTAAGAACCATGCCTGCACATTTTGGTGCTGGTAAACTCCCACTCCGCAGACACTTAAAGATATGTAGATCTTCTCTGAAAAGGACAGGAGCTTATGTGATGAGCAAGGGACAGATATAGACCAGCTGGACAGGTGGACAGCCCATCCTGAAGCAGTACAGGGAATAATCCTTTATTTAACCCAAGGAGAATGTACTGCGGGGATGTAGAAACAAAAGCTTCCCTCCAGCTGAGACAATATATTCACTGTGAATCCTTGATCCCAGCAAGTCGTATCTGTGGCCTGTACTGTAGCTGACTTTTCAGCCAAGGACAGGATTTCAAAAAAGGCTGATTTACTTCTGCCTTGCATCTTGTGTAGCAATTTTCTCTAACATAGACTGAATAAAATAGTAAAAGTTGTGCTATTTCATATCCATGTTACAGTTGTATAAATAGCAACAAGAAGAAATACAGCTATGGATAGTATCACCTTACTAATGATGCTGTTACTAAAACTCTTCATTAGAGAAAGAAACATTCTGGAAACAAGAGGGAACTGTTTTTCAATCCTGTCCAAGCCAAAGACACTGATCTGAAACAAATTATCGCTGTGTGTGTGAGAGAGACTAATAAATAACGAAACAACATTGTTGTTTAAATACAGCACTTACTGTATACTCATTTTTTATGACTAATGGTCACACAGTCTTTCAGAAATGTTAAACACAAGTAACTCATTATCCTGATTTTTAACCATAAGGCAATTAACTACTTCAAGAAGCAAAGAAAAGTTAGGTACATTTACTACTTTTAATACATATGATTTTTCCGAGGGTAAATGGACGCTTTTCATTTTCTTTTAAAATAAAACCAACCCAATGCCCTATTTGTAAGTATTGATAAATTTGTGTAGCATGGAAAGCAGCCACTGATTTCAGAAGATCATCTGCACACCGCACGTTGCTTGCTCTTCATTTCACTTCAGAGCACATTGTCAAAAAACTTCTTTAAAAAATCTGAGTGGAAAGCTCTTGTCTGGCCAGCAGTATCTGTTTTGGCTGGATAAGCAATTAAAGAAATGTCTGGAGAGAAATATCACTCCTCTTTTATCTTGAGTTAGCTAATTGCCAATTAATTCAAGTCAATGAATACTCTGTAAATGTTAATCTAGGCACTGCAGGACACAAACATTTGTGGTTTACTTCAGGGCTCAGACTAGTACTGGGAACAAACTATCTGGATTAAAGGCAGATCGTAGGCAAACTCTGTTTTTTAAAAAGCTTAGTGCATGTACATCGTTGCTGCTTGAACTTTGTATGTATAATCTTTCTATACAAGTAATTCAATTTATCCCCACAAAATGGAGGTTGCTGTTGTAAATATTAAAAGTATTTATGGATGCTCATTCCCGAAAACTACATGCACTGGCATTTGCAAGATCTGCAAACCTTTAAGGATGCCAGTTTAGAAAAATCAACCCTTAAAGCAAACAAAAGCATCAATGCAACTCGAGTGAAGCGTATGACGATACTTAAAATGCAATATTCTTGCTCTTTACTTTCAACAGTTCTCTGCACAAATGCTGTAGTTTAAATTAGGGTTAAATCAGTTCAGTTACAGTGCCTAGCTGCTGACTGCAGTGGAGTTGCTTTAGATCTACAACAGTGGAAAATGGATTAAAATTTGGCCCACAGCAACATAATTTCCATAGCCATAAAATAAGGATATTAACAGTTACTTACCTTGCAAGGGCTGTAGGAGGATTATCTGATTAATCCTTACAAATAATGTTGGAAAGGGATCTAAACCCTATGCAAGTTTTGCAAACTACAACTAGGAAAACTGCATCTTAAATACAATCTGGAAGGAAAGCTCTAGATAATTTCTTATTAATAGCTTCCATTTAATTTCCCAATTCTTTTAGCGCACAGGTTACTGGTCTCCTACAATGCGCCTCTTACAATCTTCTTAGCTGCACTGGAAAAACTTTGTTACTGAGCATCCTACTTGAGGAAACCAATAATTGCTCTTAATTACTCAGTCTTCTCATTGAATAGATGTTTATTTTTCTATAGCAATTGTTATCTCTAATTATTGCATTTAAAATAAACAGAGCCTTATATCAAGTGACAGGCAAATTATATGGTATCAATTTATAATTGCATATTGGGAAAGGAGGTATAGGGTTGTCTAGAAATGTAAAAGGATAAGGATGGAGCTACCATATTGGTAATGAAATAATTTGACCATGGGCTCGTCTACAGAGAGATTCTAGTGCTACAAGCCTGTTCTGAGGGCTCATGCAATAACTGTTTCTAAACTGAATAAACTGTAACTACAGTAGGACTAAAGCCAGAGTTCAAATACTCAGCAGGAGCATGGAAGATGTTCATCAGTGCTAGGATTCATGTGCCTCAGCTCAGAGCACAGGGAAGCTGCACACTAAATTGCTATATCCTAGATTTATTGTCCTAAGCTACGAGCACTGCAAACGTACACTGGCTCGGCCAGCCAAAAGGACACAATCCTAAACTCAGATATTCATGAGAATAATCCATCAGCTCAGATGTGACTGGATCCACATGTCTGATACTAGAGAGCAAGAGACACAGACGTATATATATACACACAGCAGCTCACCAGGAGCAGGTTTTGCACTCTTATGCCTTAGAGATTATGGTAGGATCATCCTCCAAGCTCAGCAGGATCAAAACACACAGAACCAACATCACCTCTATTGATTTTTATCTTGGTCTCTTTCTTATAATATTTCATAAATCAATACATTTCAGAAACCCTTTGTGCCCCCTGAATATAGCAAAGAACGTGACTGTTGAGTCTTTTTGACATGCTCTCTTTCCCATCTTGCCATACACACTCACGTGTCTAAAGAGACCCCCTTGGGGAACCAGTACACGAACCCTGACAGGCACACTGGATGCTGCTTTTGTGAAATGCCATTATTTCATCAGCCAAACTCTAACAAACTCCTAAAGTCCTCTGGGATCTATCAGCAGCTTGTGATGTTTAGTGGGCTGAGCTCCTATTTCAGATCAAGTCTTTGTTCCCATATAAGGAAAACACTTGGGAGGCTAAGCTTTGCTGCCATGAGAGAGGTGCACACTTCAGCTTCGAAAGCGTATGCCTGGAAGCATTTGGACAGCAAACAGGAAAAAAGCACCCCCTGCAAACAAGGAAAGAGAAGAGTGGTTTCACTGTTTTCAAATGAAAAACGTAAATCAGAATATAACAGATCTTTCCACTGATGCGCCAGAAAAACATTCTCTTTCTTACATCTCTGGACAGTCATTAGGAAAACTCTGCTTTTGCCCACAACTCTCCTAGTCAAAAGTGTTTCTTTCCATTTTCTTTCCACATCTCCTTTAAAAACTATTCTTGAGGAATGACGAGATCCATGTCCCCCTTCAGAGTTCATTAATCCTCTGTCAGGAGATGACCAAAGATGGCCACTTTCAGATACAGCAGGAGACAGCAGAGCTCTGTCTGTCACTTAAGATATCTTTTAGTAAAGATGTTGCTATAATGAGGTAACATCTGGGTAATGAGCCACAACATCCTCACTTCATCCAGTGATCTGCTGAGAAGGGCGGATGCACCAACAAAGAGGGAACACTGTGCAGCAAAGGAGGAGGAGGTGAGGAAGTGAAGTAGGAGGGGAAACAGCAGATAAACTGCTCTTCACATGTCCTATTAGCTGATGTTAATCCCATTTTGTATGCTCATTCCTTACATTTCCCCTTCTTCAGCACACCTTTCCACCCACCTTCCGTCAGGAAGTCTTCTCACCCTTTTGACCTTCCCATCAGCCAAGATTGTTTAAGCTAGGTTATATGTATATTAAGAACATAATTAAAAAGGGGGGTTACCATGGAAAATCTTTATACAGAAGACAGAGGTCATGCTCTTCACAAGATTAGGCTCACCACAGAACACTTCATCTACCCAGCTCAGTGCTGATACAGCTTACTCTGCCCTCTGACATCTCTTAATCACCCACCAACAGACTCCTAACAGGATTTTCACTGACAGTCGATATGCTGCACTTCAGGAAGGCTCAAGAAGTGATTGGATTAACGATACTTGCACCCATGCTATGAACAAGGCACCAAGCAGCAAGAAACAAGCACATACAGCTCATACAAATTCCTATGAATTCCAGAAGGGCTTGTTGATGGCAGTGGGGTACAGCCCATACACAGCCACAGGAGAAATGCACTGGATAGTCACTGCATGTGTTGCTCTACAGCTACAGTTTTTTTTTTCCCAAGGACAGATGGTTCTGTACCCAGCAAGCTAATCGGGGCTGATCTCTTGCAGATCCACACCCAAATTTCATTACATTGTCCACCACAACATCCTGGATCCTCCTCATGTTTCCTAATTTGATTGCCAGTCCCATCCCAACAGGTCCTCACCACATCTATGGACCTTCTGTTTCCCCCCCATGTTATAACATCTACAGTTTCCTCCCATATCTCTACCCCCTGTCTCTAGCTTCTTCAGCCTCCTGCAGTTTCCTGCAGTGACACTCTCCACAATTTATTTATCCTGCAGTTCACCTATTGCTTGCATACTTTTCATCCATATAGTCTATACTCTCTCCTTTCTCCTACGTAGAAGACAACAGATGCTGAGGCTAGTCCAGACCTGTGGGCACATTGTCTTGTCAAACAGCATCTAACAAACATGGTATCTAATACCTGAGTTGTTCTTGTATTTCCTTTGGATTTGGTTCTTTCTCCAGTACTCATTCAACAGCATCCAACAAAGCCTGGAAAGACCTCATTATCTTTGAAAAATTTTTGAGATTGAGACACATTTCTGATAATGTCATTCCACTTACTTACATGGAGATGCTCCCACCATACACTATTGTTGTTACCACATACAAGAGGAGAATCAGGCTGGGGTTCTAGCAAGAGCACGGTAGAGACACCCCATCTTCCCTATTCTGTATTTGGCTCCCATGGTATGGCTCTAGCCCTTTTCAAAATGATACTGAAACCTCCCAAGAGGGCAATGGGCTTGGAATAATCCTGTTGAGTTAATGCCTAAGTTCAAACCTTTCCGAATTGCTAATACAATTGCTGCAGTGATATTATAATTACCATACTTGGAGATAATGCTCTTACTATAGTTTCAGACTTCTTGAGTTCCTGTTTGGAAACATGGTATCTGGATTATTTATTTTTAAAAATACATAATTTATGTGGCTTCCTCATGAAACAAGTTGATACAGACACCTTGCATGTCCAGCTGTCCACACACCCTCCACCTCCAACAACTTTGGATCCCACTGGCCAACACCAAGTGATCCCTCAGTAACAGGTTCAATCAAATTCAGCAGCTGCCTACAGAGAGACCTTGTAAGTTGTCCCAGTATAGGAAAGGTAAGGATACAGATCAGTCATTCCACTGGTTAGTCATCCTGAGAACGAACTTCTGAGCAGAGCCCAATTGTACTGCGCTGGCTGCGGGCTAGACAAGGTGACAGGGAGAGGGATTTAGATGAGGCAGCCTTGAAGCTACTGGAGGGGCAAGAGGTCAGGTGGAAGACCTAGGGACCCGAAGCAGCAGACAGGGCCTGCAGAACACAGCTCCATAGGATGAAATGGAAAGAAATTATTTTAATAAGATTCTGGTGTTTTCACGACTCCTACGCGTGGGCCTATGCAGTCTCAATTTAAGCAAATGTTTTAAGTGCTTCCTGTCCTCCATAGTGGATTATAAAACTATGAAGGCAGAGATCTCATGACACAATTATAACAGACTGCTTTTCCCATTTTGCAGTATGTTTCTCTTTACAAAGTATAGGAAACATCACGCTTTCTTAATTATATTGAATATGAGAAACCCCAAGCCTCTGGCTTAGGACAAGGGGAAGAAAGCCCATTTGAAAACTGATTTCTGGCTTGAAAAAAAATAATGTCACAGCAAAAGAATTAAAGGTCAGAAAAATTAGACTATTATCAATTTAATGAACAGGAACTAGCATATTAAAAATATTTCGAAAGTATTTCCTTTAACGTGAGAATAGTGGCTCAGGTCACAGCATGGAGCTGAAAGCATTTATCGAGCTCTACACCAAGAACAGGAACTGCCTGCTCATTTAGTAAAAACTTCACTACAGCTGGTTCACCGTGTTCCTTACAGAGAGAGAGAGGAGGTCATCACATTCAATACGTAGTTATAAAAAAGACCCAGGCATTTCATCAATTTAAGGTAAGGTTTATGCGAAACAATGTAATACCTAGAGAGCACGGTAAGCTGTGCCTCTGCAAAAAGTGAAGAAAATAGAGTTAATTTAATTTCCTTTCAAAAGAAAGGAGGTTGGATAAGCATACACACACTACCAACCCACCTTCTGATACCCAGCTTCTTCACACCACAGTGGCAGAAGCCAAGTATGTCCTGAAACAGTTCAATTTCAAACTCAGGCAGGAACCAGTGATTATAAAAAGACAGTTGCATGAGATCTGTGCTGTCAAACCACATCTTTGTGTCATGCTTCTGTTCCAGGATTTCTGTGCAACAACCCCTGCCTGGATTGCTGGAGGAAGACAACGAAACCCCATGGGTCTGATCTAAAGCCCATTGAAGTCAATACAAAGGCTCATCTGGTTCAGGAATTTGTAGACCAGTTTCTTCATAATCAGTTTATGGCTATGCAGACCTTGCTTCCTCTAATGGATGTTGCTGTAGAGAATGAGATGGAAGTGCTGGAGGATACGGCTGCAGAAGACATTTTAGCTATGCCAGAACCAGTTGTTCTCTACAGTGACCAAAGTATATAACTCCCTGTATGTGTTAAGTATCACTAAGGCAAAACAAATCTGCAGGTGTTGTCACTCTTGAATCTACAGCACCTTTTACTGCACCGCTTGCCCACACAGGAAAGGGTTCTGCCTTTACTCAGGCTGGTAATTCTTAGCATCAGGATAAAATCCTTAAATTAGGCTGCCTGCAAACACTAGTTCAAGGCCAGAGACACAATAAAGAAGAGTAAGGAGTTTTCTAAATGTCAACAGAGAATCTCATCCCCAGGGTTTTTCCTCTGATTACTTGCTATTCTATTAATAATTTCATTTCTTGGCCCCATACAGTTAGTATGAGGTTTCAGAAGACTCAGGAAGGTTCAGTCAAAAAAATCACCTTAAGAGGAAGGTTGTAAGCCTAGACAAGTACATAGGGAAAAGCAAAAGACCAATAAGCATCTTCTCCCTCCCTAGAAACAACAAAGTCTGGGCTTAAGTCAAAAATACCATCCCTCAAGAACAACACTCCCACACAAGGACCCAGTTTTCTCCACATGTACACTACTGTGATCCCATTGGCTTTCTTGGAATTATTCCCAATTCCCACTGACTAAGAAGATGCTCAGCCCTCCCAGTCTCTCCAAGGAGGTGACACAACACAGCGCAGACTACAAACAACAGCCACAGAGGAGCTCAGTGTTGACACAGGGTCGCTCAGGCTCAGAAGAGGAGGCAGCTCAGAAATAACTGAGACTGCTGTGCCCATTTGGTGTCCCAACACACACAGGGGATCAACGTGCTAAGATAATACAGCACTACCCAGCAATAATGGCATTAGACAAATTGTGTATCACTTTCTGCAAAGCCACTGGCCTTAAGGGATACTGCTTGTAAAGAGAGCAGAAAATGCTGTCCTGTCCTTATGAACATTGCACACACTTAAGTTCTTTGGCTTTGTATTATGAGCTCCTAAGTGACTAGACACTGCTATGACATTCTTTACTTGTACTGTGGGGTCAGGTCACTTGCACATTAAGGTTATAGCCAAATTGCCTAGGGTGGGATATTTAAGAGTCTCTCCCTGAGCACAACAATCATCAGCAGCCAAATAGCATTTATCTGGCAGGACAGGTATCCCCTGCAAACATTATTTGCCTGTGACCCTCTATGCTTAAGACACTGAAGGTTAGAGGCTGCAGTCTAAATCTTATTATGGGAATAATTTAAAAAACGCTCACCAAGGATGGAAAAAGACTTTTAAGAGAGAAAAGCCTTAGCCTTCAGAGAGGGAAAGTCCAATTCTGTTAATTCAATTTGTAAACCAAGGCTACATACATTAGAAACAGGAGTGCCTGAAAGCATATGTGTCCAGTGAGGCTTATCAACAGCAGGGTGTGTAGCAGATTCAGCCCCACAGATTTCAGCTGCAGAAGGACCCGCCCTAAGTCTCCTGAGGGATCATTTTCACTTTCAGATACAAGGCTTTAAAAGTCCTTAACACTAGATCTCTTCCCTTCCCTTTCATGGGGATAGAAGCCCCAGCAAGCTCCAGGAGGTAGACAGAGAAGCAGAGAAAGAGAAGCTTAACTTCTCGGGTAAGGTTTCTCTAAACAGAAGCTTATATTCTAGTTGCAGTTGAGAAAACAAGAACTGAGAAAGGGCAAAGGTGTTCCCCTCTGGTCAGATTAAAGGGAATTAAGGCAATCTGTGGTCTTGTGTGATTACAAGTTGTCAAATATGATGCAGAGCCCCTCTGCCCACAGCATCAACTGTAAAACTCACTAACAGCTACACGAACAAGCCTAAAATAAAGGCTCTTTGGAAAGCCTTTTTCTCTCTTCTCTGCAGTGTATTCTATTAAAAATCTGACTCTTCAGCTGTACGGAATGTTGCTGGTACTGTACCTAATGCTGTACTGGGAAGAGAAGGTGCCTTCTGAAAGCACAGGGGCAACCAGGTGGGTGAATGCCAGAGCAGGAACATCCAGACTGCACATGATGTCAATGCACTGAAAACAGCATAAAGAAAATCAGGGCAGCAGATGGCCAGTTATTTAGCAACATGGTTAAAGAAAGAAACTGAGTCTTCTCTAAACACACTGCCTGATTTGTGCTAGTGGCCCAGAATCCACTGCTTGAGGAGGGGGGGGAAAAAAAAACCAAAACAACAAAACCCCCGACAAATTAAAAAATCCAGAATCTGCTGTTAGTTTCAGAGACCCAGAACAATACAATACACTTAACTAAAGCTGAGACTTTCTGCTACAGAGACTTGACTTTAAGGTCCCAGTGCTCTCATTCTAATTCCAAGTGGGGATCCCAGAGCAACACAGTCTGTTTTCCAGAGACCAGAAACACCAGGTGAGCAGTGAGGTACACTGGGAAGGAAGTAGGGTTCTGTATAGTGTCTGCCTAGAGGTATCTCACACATTGTAGTAGCCGTCCAAAACAAACTGGTTTAAAATCTTTTTTCCTTGACATTTATTTTTAAATGGAACCAGCACACCTGGATAATAGATGATGATTTTTATTCATTTCACTTCAGTTTCCAAACCAAACAGAAGTTGATGCAAATTACCTACAAAGAGTATATATCCATCTACAGTGAGCAGAAAATGCCAGTTGTCAATCTATAATGTAGAAAAAAGTTTTAAAGAAAGGATGCAAGTAAATGCACACTAACTACATTATACTTGAATGAATGGGCAGTGGTAAAGAATGTCTTCCTAAGCACAGCAAAGAAATATTACATTTATGTAGAGATTTTTTTTTTTTGCAAATCAACATACCTGGATGACCACCAACTTGAAAAATCAACCTTTATTTAGGAAAAGAGCTAAAATGTATACCTAGCAAATTAGTATGGAATCAACAAATGAAATCAAGGTTTTGCCCTTGCTGATTTAAACCATAATAAAAAGCCACCATTTAAATTGCCTCAATTTAAATATAAATTATATAAATTCATCAATCTTGCTTTTCAGATAATAATTTTCTTCACAGCTAGGGGATCAGCCAAACATCAGAACCTAAAAAAAGTAATGAGAGCATGTTGCTGCACCCAAACCTCACCTCATCAGCAGCATCCTCACCACTTCTGCACTTAAATTTATCAGCATCTAGAGCCTTGCTCTATGGTTTGAGGTTCACATTTCCTCATTTGCTGTTGAATGTGGGAATTCAGCTGTTCAGGATGGGGAAAGAGGGGTGCTATGGGAAGTATGTCAGTGTTTTAGATGGGTTCCAGCTTTAAGCAGAGTTTAATCTTTAAGAGAAAGTCAGAGAACTGCCTACAGAGTGATGGACCTACTGAGGTGAACCAGGCAGAATCAACACTAACCAAGAAGCAAAGAGATATTTACATACATATAGGAATTTGCACTCTCTCTCCTGCCCACATATAAGCAGACAAAGCTTGGGGTAATATGAGGCTGCTATTGGGAAAGCTCAACTTTATGACACATTTAGCGCAATAAGAGTAAGATGCTGCAGAAAATAATTGTTTTCTCCAGTCATTTTCAAGCATCATGAACATATCTCAGGACTATAGAGAAAATTACTTTAAAAGAGAAAATACACACCGAATTAATTATGTGAACGAGAGCCCTATGGAATTCTTATTGCTGGTTATACTTTAAGACTCAACCCAAGACTAGGACTCTTCCATGATAGACATTGTATATATACATAATAGGTGCTAGGCCCTGCCTTGGGGTAGATGGTTATGATTCAAACAGATAAGGCAGTCAAAGAGTACACCTAATTATAAACTGTTTCTCTGCTTGAAGATAAACACTTCAGGCATGAAGAAACTGGGCAATTTGCTGAAGATCACACGGAAACCCTGTGGCAGAGCTGGAAGCCAAGCACATGCCACAATCACATTTTAAGTTGGTAGGAGTAGGTAAAAGCTAGAAAAACATTATTAATCCATTTTCAACGACAAACTATATGTTAGAGCAGAAATAATAGGCCAGTAGAGCATCATTTTTATTAAATTCCAGACAAACTTCATACCCACCCCACTCTACAGCATTGTAATGGAGAATAATTCCATTTGTGCCACTAGATCTGCTCCTGACTTCTTTCAAGCAGAAAATCTGAGAGCAAAAGTGGGGTGCTTCCTATATTATTCATGAATGTATAAATTTGGTGACAAAGCTTTCAAATTTATTATCCCTTTAATGAAAACAACTATAATGAAAATGCAACCCTGTATTTTAGATAGGAGAAAGGATGCTGATTTCTGGAAGCAGAAGAACAGAAAAAAAATCATGAAGTAAAATCTCTCTCCTTTCGTCTATCATTTTATTCATTCTGCTCTAGGAAAAGGCCAGGTCTGTAACAAAATGATAGGCAGCACTGAGAGACCAAGCTGTTCAAATGGAAAGGGTTAATCTGGTTGAAAGCCTGTGTTGGGAAGGGATGTTACAATCACTCGGTGCTCATATCCCGATCTTCCCAGCAGCAGAATGGCTGCCACAGCTCAGTTCCTGCTAGTTTAGATTGGGTATTGGCTCGACTTGGTGGCAGAGTAAGGCAGGTTTATTGTGCTGTGCATGCTCTGGGACAAGGAGGGCTGACGGAGATGATAAGTGCTGCTCTGCAGAGCAGCAGGAGTACCGACTGGCACATGCGGGGAGGTACAGTACAATAATCTCCCATCTGCACAATACAGCTTTGAATCCTTTCCTTTACAGCTCAATAGGTGCATCTGCTGCCCCTCTGCTAATCCTCAACATTGTTTAAAATGCAGATCAGTGGAGATCATGCTTTTTCTTTCCCATTACAGACCACAGCCTAATAAAAGAGCTTTAATCACAGAGACAGCATTCTATCTCTTGCAGGGTCTGCTGCTTCATTCTTTCCTCTTTGCCTTTGTTTGGAAGCCAGATCTTTGTCAAGTACAAGCAGCAGCAGAATCTAATTTTGCAACGCAAGGTTTGAAGCCAGTCAAAGGGACCATAACCTTTCCCAAAACTGCGGAATCGTAATTAGAAGACTGTGACTGCAAAAGGTAAACAGCAGGGAACTCGGGTCGTAGGAGCCCCCTGAGAAAATGCATCCTAAACCCCTGGATATGTTGCATGATTTTAAATGTAAAAAGCTGCATCAGCAGACTTCTTTGCATGTCTTTGTCTCCTTAGCACTAATACACTATGACATGTTTTTAGATGTCAGAAAGTACAAGAACTACAGAAGAAAGTGATGATTGGTTATGTGACCGTAGGCTGAGAAAAATGACTTAATTTATTTCATATAAAGAACATACACATGAACATACGCATGTGTAAATGCTAACCTGCAAGAACTCTTTCTCGGCAATTCCAAATGAATGGTTACAATAAATTTTGAATAACCAAATGAAAAACCAAATGAATGACCCACTTCGCTATGCTAGCCCCTGACTTCCTAGACAGCAGGAAACCCAACAAGTTCTGCCTGACTTACACATCTGTACAGAAATTGTTGGAAGCAGCAGTCCCATCCTTCAGAGCTTCTTTTATGTGAACTCACAGGAGTCCCTAACAATAACTCTGTGTCTGTTAGATTTGCTGATCAAGGACAGCCCAGCATGTGGTCCTCTTCTGCCAGTTGCCATCATAGCAATCAAAGTGGAAAAGACTATGGAAACAAGTGAATTCATCAGTGCACAAATGCATATATTATTTCATTATATAGACACAATGTGATTTTCAATTAGCTGTCTAACGATATGATCGAACACAAGATACTTTAATTATGTATTTCATGGACATGCTTCAAAGGTGGTGTTCCAATCTCAAAATAATTAGCTGCATGCACAGGCAACTTGGAGAGTTCCAGAGGGCCTGTGCTTACTTTCCTTTTTAAAGATACAGAAGAGTTATTTGAGTTTCCTGAAGTACAAAGGCCTCCTGGTTGCAAGATAACTGCACCTAATGTATCTGTTCAGAATTACAGGTGTCTCTGCACACCTATAGGGTTGGGTTCCTAAAGAAACATGGAAAGCGGTCAATAGGTGCCATATCGTATACTTGATACTTCTAAAGAAGCCCTCTGTGAATATTAGGTCTTGCAAGGGAGTCTTTGATGAAACTTCACAGGATGCATGCACACACCTCCACGCAGAGCACCTGAACCAAACCCAGGAAAGCAGAATGAAGCAGAGCCAAAGAGGGCAAAAGGTGGGGAAAGGCTGGAAATGAACTAACAAAGCTGAGTCACATTCACTTCTCCCACTGAGCAGCAATGCTGACCTACAGTAGCAGGGTCTCATTTGGTGTTTGTATAAGCAGTAGTAAATTACTACCTCCTGGTGAAAAAGGCAAGAAAGATGCTATGAAACAAGTTTTCTCCAATTAACAAAGCCTCCCAGGACTACTTATACACTGTCCCCTCATAATGAGGGCACCCAAAGTCATAATCCAGCTCCCTTCTATAATTAACGTCCGTAATTACTGGTATACAATACTATGCTTTAACTAACAGCACTACTCAGATTATCAAACATTTATATCTGCATTTTTGTGCATATTAGATGCAAAGCATTAAAATTTCATAGCAAAAAATCTATTTTTTTTCATATAGGAATATCAGATTCCCATTTAAATTTCTGGCTAAAGTACCTGAATACTCCTCACAGAGTCTAGAAAGAAAGTTAAATTCTGGCAACCCTAAACAAGTTTATGTGAGGATGAATTGGTTTTCTTGTTATAAAATGTCTTGAAGGACCCCACCTGCCAATGGTCTCTAGCAAGGTGACTAGAGGACACATAGCGCAATATATCTAGAATTTTTTTCTTAAACATCTATTCCAGAGTTGCTGAAAACAGTGCCAAAAGGAATCAGAAGCATTAACTGAAAGGGGAAAAATGGCAAGTATAAATATGGCCAGAGGACACTTACTGTTCCCACAACCAGAATGCCATATGACATCTCTCCCAAGAAACAGTCGACTTCTACATTAACTCCCCAATAACTCAATTATCTGTGTCAATGTCAAGACAGGGCTCTGCCCCTTCACATCCTTTGTCATACATATTTATCTCCTTCTACATCACAACAGTCCTGCTGGCCTTAGAAAACAGATCCCTTGGTGGAAATGAGGCCTGACAGGAAAACAGGGCAAAGATTTTGAATGCATAGAGGCATCTTTTGTAATTAAGGGGTTTGGCTTGGTTGTTTTCCTGTAGGTATTTATGTGGTTTACTTGTTCATTTGTGAAGTGAAGCTACCAAGCTTCAAGAATAATTTCAAAATTGTTACTGCTTCAAATGTAAAGAGATTTTTCCACCTCTGAGTTCTCTGTAAATTACCATGTAGGGAATGCAAGGAGGTAGCATGTCCTTTCAGAACATGCGAGATGGCGAGGGGTACCACACAGGCAGAAAACTAAAATTTCTCCATGCATCTCTGCTCTCTGCCGGTAGGATTAGCTGGGTGAACCTCAGCTGTCAGTCAATCTTACTGACATCAGGAGTCTGTTTCCATGGAGAATGGGTGTCTCAGCACATAAGATATATATTGAAGCAGGGAAAAAAATGTTTAGCAACCCCAAGCTTTGAACAGGGTCACATGCTGTGGTTTCACATACACTTTAAACTCACAGAAGCTAACGCTGATGCTATGATCAGTAGTTCAACTTTCTCATGTCACCTGCAAGTTTTCTTGTCCAAGCAGTAAACCAGGTCAGAGAACTGATGAAGGTAAAAGCCAGGAAGAAAAAAAGGGTTTAACTAACTGTCCTGGGTTCAGCAGTAGCAGTCGTTTTTTCTCCTTCTTAGTAGCTGGTGCAGTGCTGTGTTTTTGACTTTCAGCCTGGGAACAGTGCTGATAACACCAAT
>JANHGB010046312.1:133157-147948 GCA_026283785.1 Coracopsis vasa | reverse complement strand
CTCCAGGGGGGCTCAGCTATTCTGAGCACAACTGCAGCCTCCCTGCACCACAGGGAGCTGAAGGTGGAGTTCAAGCCCTCATGTAGTTTGACTATGACACCTCGCAGGCCTTTCCTTGACACAAGCCACATATATATAAACTGAACTGGCAGCAAAAAGATGTGGAGGGGATGAATAATTTGGCTAAAGTTTCCAATTTAGCTTTCACTGTAAATGATCCAGTTCAGAGACAAAAGCTCTTGAGACCTGGGTGGCACTTTATGCAAGCCACTGAAACAGCGTGGCAAAGGAGTCCAAATAAATTATTCCAGTATACAAACATGAACATGGGGAAAAACAGAGGTGGGGAGCCATTTCTGGGAACAATGCTAAGCATCTCAGATGCACATTTTAAAGCTTACAAGTGATAGGCACTTTAAAACCTGAGATCCTGGCACCAGCAAAAGCAGAAAGCATCAGGCCTTAAACTAACAAAATACCTAGGCATGTGTTTATGCAGCAGCATGGGCAAGTCCATGGCCATGAAACAACTTGAGTGAGCAATTGCCTTTGATCCCTCAATGCTTCTGAAGTCAGTAGAACACAACAGCACAGCATTGAATTGGATGATCTGGGGCAATCAGTACAAGATACAACTTCTGATTAGATTGTATGAACTGTCTTGTTTTTCTTGTGCTGGAGAGAGAAAGAGTGGTGTTTGTATGTGTACTCTGGGTAGAGTGCTGGCTTCAGTTTAAATGGAAGGAATTTCCTCAGACAAGAAAACTGGTCATCAGTGCTCACTTCTAAAACACTCACAGGGATGCACACAGAAAAAGTAAGCACAGATGATTCTAAGAGAGGCAGAGGCTTGATTTCCTAACTTGGTTCAGAAGGGTTATGTGCATGAGAGTATTTTTACTGTTTGCCTACCCGTTACTATGTATTTTGATCTGATTAAATGGGACTGGCTTTGAGTCTTTCACAAAGTCTGCTCCTTTGATTGTCACATGCCCTTTGAGGAGTGAACTAGAATCAAGTCCCTCCGCAGGTGGAGGTCTGAGATCGTGTGCTTAAACAACCCAGAGAACACAGTGATGTTAAGCAACATAAGTCTGTGAGATACGTGCATCAGGATGGTAAGAAAGCTTCAGCCTATCTCATTGCTCTTTATTCTCCACTTCCATCTAGCAAATTCAGAGGACCTTCTCCCCATGTCCTATGGACCAGCTGTAGACAGAGAGGGAATAGCTCCAAAGCAGCATCAGGGCTGAATGGTGTTTGTGTGTTTATGACCCCTCTGGACAATCATTTGTGGGGGGGTGTGGGGTGGTGGTGGTGTAGAAAAGAAAAGAAAAAAGTAAAAAAGTAGTATCTTGGCCTACATTATTTCTGCCTCAAAGCCTTTTCCACAACCTTGCAAATAGCCCTGCCTGTGAAGACAAAACTCTTTTACTGGCAGACCACCTTTCTACTGTGCCTCCTCTTAACCAAAAAGGTGAGTACTGCTTCTGTGCAAGTAATATTCTAAAAAGCATTGCTGACTCAACCACATCTTGATTCACCAGACCTGAAGACAGATCTTCCCCTACCCAGGCCAGTATCTTAACTTAAATTCTCCCACATTAGTTGTAAAGACACTTCAGAAAACAGCAGCAGAAATAAATGTGTGTTAAGAGGAGGACAGAATGGATTGTCTTACCAAGCTGCCTGTGCAGCTCTTATGTATCTTCTAGGACACAAAATAGCTCTCCCAAAAGAACATTTGAAATCTGGATTCCCATACCCTGATCAGCAACTATGATCTACAATCCCAAATTATGTTTTCATTTGTCCTTGGGCTATTTGGCAATGAAATACAAAGCAGGAAGACAGAAGACCAGTTCTCATGAGCCAGGTTGGTGCTTCAGGGCTGAGGGAGTAGAAACTAGGTTTGACAAGTTAGCCATGCAAATATTAAGCGCCAGTCATTGAGCAAGAATCCCTGTGCTGCTCTCCTGTGTCCCTGCCACAGAGACTGATGCATTGTGACAACTTTCATACCCAGAGTTAAACTAAACTCATTTTGATCATGCTTTAAACCAAACAGAATTAACACCAAACTCCTAACACTTTGGCAAAATAAATACTAACAGTTAAGAGAAGCAAAACATTTACAAGCAAATCCAGATAGCCATCAAATTATAAATCCCAAAGCTATTTGTCCACCCACACTAAGCCCCATGGAGTCCCCATCAGTCCAGCACAGCTCTAACCTACCTTTCTGTATGATCATCCTACCCTGGACAACACTAAGTGCAGGTAAAATACCCCAGAACTTCAATGTAGGTTATGAATAAATAGGATTGGGGACATTAAATATAAATACAACACCTAACATAACACTGCCCTCCTTTCTCCCTAAGAACATTTAGACAACACCACACTGTAAAAAATTATTATAGCAGTCAACTAGAAACAGAAATAAGAATCCTGAAACAATTATATTAGTTTTCATGCTATAATTAGCCATGTACAATATAAATAAAATCCTGATTAATTAACATTTGCCAGAGGACCTCACCTCTCAGTGCTTTTCCAGCCAATGCTGAAATCGAATAGGTGTTAGATAGAGAATGAAACAGGTCATTTGGGTGGCATTTCCTCAAAGGAAATAATATTATTATAGACCAAAAAACCCCAGAGGAAACAGGGATTACAGGGGTTCAAAATCAGATACTGAGAGTAGAGGCCACATCACAGTCTCTCTGGTTTCTAGGTTACTTTGGGTGAATGAAGATGTAAAAGATTCATACTCTGCGTTTTCTGCACTTCTCCAAGTCCTGGCCATTACATTAGGCAAGGAAGTAATAGCTAAACTTCTCACTTTACGCCCCATGTGTCAAGCAGCTGAGGCACATGTTACTTTCAGAAGCCCCACATGGAGGCTCACCTGGATGAATTGAAGTTTCTACCCCTTCAGAGGCGAGGCTGAAAGCCTGTTACCATTTCACTCTGTGATAGAGGGCAGATAACTTGCCACAGCCAGAAATCAGGCAGGCTCCCTCCCTGTGTCTGCTGGTGACGGACATTTAACTCTGCTTCATTCAAAATGGAAAACAACCTGATCCCATGGCTTTCACCTGAAATGGTCACATGCTGCTTACATCCTCAGCTATGAGACAGCAATATAAAAAAGCCAGAGACACAGAAGAAAGTTTCTAAAGGAAATAGTATTTCTCATTATTATATTTATGTTTTGTTTACTTTCTAGTTTTTACTACTGGGAAACCAAAATTCTCACAGAAGAAGGACTGCAATGAAGTTTGAATTGTTGGTGCCTTTCCATTCTAACCTTATCATAAACATCCAAAGTGTAATGAAAAGAGTTTTAAAATATAGCCCTTACCAAACACAGAACAAGGAAAAGTGTTTGTACCATTAGAGGTTTCCATCTACAGTTGTCCAAGTGGGACAGAAGGGAGCCAAAGGCAGAGAGCACAGTAAAAGCTGCCTTGACTCACTGCACACTGTTTGTACAGATAGACTGATACTCATTGTCCAATATTCTGTTTATATAGAAAAAATGCTACCCGCAAAACATCACTAGCAGCAGCAGTCTTATTTATACTACAGAGATCAGAGGACAAATCACAAATGTATGAAATATTAAGGCAGACAAGAAAATATTTTACATTTGGTGGGAAATTCTTCTTAGGCCAAAAGCTTACCTTTTCAACAGGTATGAAGTGGAAAGACTCAAAAGGAGCAAAGATGAATGACAGATACTACTCAAGGAAAGAAAGGAGATGGATGAAGGCCAACAATTTGCAGTTATATTAACCCCCTTCTGCTTCAAGGATCTTTATTTTAAACTGTTGAGGTGTATTAGAAAGCTCCAGCTTGGTTTTCCATTACATTCTCCCTGTGTCATTTCACCTAATAACACAGAAGGCTTCAGAAATGTTTCTGCTTTCAATATTTTCTCCTCCTGGATGCCTAGTTGTTTAATAACTTTATCATTTTACAGTTGTTTGTATTCAAAATAATCTGTAAATCAAATTCAAATAGAACAGCACAAAGTGGGGGCAGAGAAAAATAATTATTTAGTATGGTCTGGAGTAATAACTCAGTTTAATGTTTAATTTGGTACGAGAAAATGTAGGTTAAGCACCAGGAACCATTTCCTAACAGCAAGAGATATCAGACTGAAAAAAACAACCTCCCCGCAGAAAAGGTGGCATCCTTTTCACTTGCTTTTGAAACAAGACAGATGATGGCAGTGGAGTATGTAGCATATGGAACCACCTGTGAAAGGAAAGTCTCCTAAACCAGTTTCCATATCTATACTTTTGGAGGGATCTACAATCTGACAGGTGAAAACCCTTTGGGGAACACATTATATCCCACTCAAACCAACTGGAATGCCAGACACAGCCCAACCACTGGCGAGCCAGCACTCATGGAACCCCAGTAAGAACCTGTATTTTTTATTTTGCTCTGTTACTGCTTTTTAGGATTCCACCAGGGAAACTGCTCAGGCCATGAACAGATATAAGGATCTGATCCAAATTTACTGAAACTGTAGATGTTTACTTGAATATTCATCTTAAGCTTGTTTCTAAGTTCCAGTTGTGCTCTCCCTAATTGGGGCTTTTCTGCATAAGAAGCTTACAGAATGCAAAACTTACTATACATACACATGTAATACATGTATATATTATTTAATTATATGTATTAATTATTTATTATTAAATGATACATAGTTTATTTCCCATAGGTGCCATGTTCTGTTTTCCAATTCATTGAAGGTGGTTATCTACTAAAACATTCTTTTATCAAACTCTATGAGATTTCATTACATAAGTAAAAATGTGTATAAAATGAAGAATAAAATGTAGCAGTCTCTCAGAACAAAATAATTGTTCTGTGAGTGCAAAACTATTGATTTTAAATTCATCAACAGATTTTACCTAATTCCACAATAGCCATACAAATTTTCATCTTCATTTCACAGGTGAGGAGACTCAGGCTCAAGAAAGATTAAATGTCTTGCTCAAGCCCATACTCTAAAGCTAGCAACAAAGATTCACATGTAGTTAGGAGCCTATCTAATTCATTTCTATCTACGTTTTTATTACACTCAGGAGCACAGTATTTCAGTTCTTTACAGTACTTGCAATCAATAAATCCTTGTATTTTCCCTGTCAGAAGGGATTTGTGACTTTCACCATTGCAGAAACCAAGAAATGAAGACACAGAGGTATATGCTGACTTGGCCAAAGCAAGTTGCCCAGGGGAGTTAATGCCCAAGGCAAGAACAGAATCTGGACCCCCAGAATCCCCTTCATGCTCCTCCTTTCCTATGAAATTTCTTTCTTTTTCTCTCACTCCTTTATTCTGTCTTAAGAGGGGCAGTCTAGTAATCAGTGAGATTTTCCTGGAGATTCTCTAAATGTACTGTTCACCAAAAAGGCATCAATATGTATAAGAAGAATGAAATCAAATTGATATTTAATAAAACTGCAAAAATGGTCTTGATTCATGAATGCCACCAGAAACTGGGAAGAGGGGATGCTACAGCCAAAATACAACTCCACAGGCCATCAGCAGAACAAATCAACTTACACTGAAGTTTTCTCTCTTACCATTGTAACACATGGGACTATTTTCTCTTGTTAACATTCAGGCCTTGTAGTTACTGAATTGCTTTGTAACTGAAGCAGCAGGGATCGGTAGGAAGTAATTCACGATCTGTTACCAAGCGGTTTATGTAAGCCTGTCATTCCACATGGCCACTTCCTACAGTTCAAGGGGCAATGAAACCTGGGCTACCAAGATTGGCATGACTCGTGCACCATTATATCACAACAAAGTGTTACATGTACAAAGCAGCCCTTAATCGAGCTGACCTGTATTCTTACAGCTTCTCTTTATTTCTCTTGTAGAGTAAGTGCAGAAAACTCTGACACAGAACAGTCTGTGCTCACTACTGCAGCGTGCCTGAGACATCACTTCCCACCCACTGGGTACAAAAGTACAGGGGAAGAAAATTGCTATGTATTAAAACTTGCAATTTTTTTTATTCTTGTGTTGTTTTGGTTTTGGTTTTGTTCTTGGTTTTGTTTTTTTTTAGGCCCTTTACTCCAGCAAACAGCTCATAGAACATCAAACTGTTTGACGTTTTAATGTTGTAATATATATCCCTGTGGCACAAGCTGGTTTATGGAACTACCTACAGCTTCACCTAGCACAGTGATCAGCTGTTACTTAACTTCATACTGTACCATGGCACAGAAATAGTATTAAGATGTGGCCAGAGGTGTGTTTTTCTAACTGCTGATGAAAGGAGAAAGGCAGGCCTGCAGCCAGCTTCCGGAAATGCCCACAGGGACAGCCATACATCACATTCTCAGAAGCATGTGTAGTCAGGTTACATGATGCACAGCCAGCACTACAAGAATGACCCACTCTCATATTGCTCTTTAAACACATTCCCTCATAGTCCTCCAAATCACCTTCTTGGCTTGAGGACAGGCAAGAAACTTACTTCTCTGCTGGTTTAAACCTTGTGCCATCACAAGCATTTCACAAAGATCTAAGTGACAATACAGTAGTGAGTGGCCCTTGAACTGTCAAATCATACTTCTTTTCTTTTTTTTTTTTTTTTTTTTTTTAATTTATGGTCATTTGGCCAAAAAGCAATAATTTTCTTTTAATCACTGGCATAGACTCTCAGTAAGTATGTATTTTCAGAATTACTTCTCTGATTGGTAGCTAAGCTGCTCTCACTCTGCCAGCCTCTGCTGCTGGCCAGTTACCTGCTCTAATTGGGTACTACAGATAAGGGCAAGACACCAAACTCTTTTACTGCTATGGTGCCTGATGGGCTGAAGCTCTCTTACAACATTAGGGTTTTATTTGTAATGCAATATTTTTATTACACATTTCCAAACCACAAAACAATTTAACTATAAAAGTGTCATCATATGAAACCTGTATTTTTAAAATTGCTTTCTGCTACAACCATCACATTACATTATCAAAATGGAAAAACTATTAAGATTAAATTATGCTTTACCATCTACTTGCTGCTAGTTGATAATTTATCATTTTCCCCCTCAATTTAGACAATGGAAGTATGCAGCCACATTCATGTTTCTATCATATTAATTTTTAAGCATTATGCTGTATTTCCAGTTTTGCAGAGAAATACTTGGACTAAAACCTTCCAAATTCTTCCAGTTCTGCGTAACTGCCACCTGTTTTCACATGCATGGAAAAAAGACATCCAAGGTTACTGCCTTTTCTCAATATGTTCACAACAAACTCTATGGGACAATGACCACCTCTTATGTTACATTAAATGGTTCTAACTGTATGTCTCCAGAATCTGTGTATTGTAAATGTCTCAGCCTTTTCTTATGTAAGTCTAACAGCGCTCTCAAAATTCTTACATGAACAATTCTCCATAAAATATATCCTAAAACTTTAATTCTGTAAAATCTATTAAAAAATAAACTCTCATAAAATTCTCAAGCCAACAATTATCAACTTAGAAATTACTGAAGCACCACTTGCCTTTCTTCGCACAATATCAGACTCTCTAGCTGCCCCGTCTTGGTCCCACTTCCAACATCAAACAATTCTCAGGATTCTAAGTAATACACAAGACTTCTTCTATGCATTTTTTTTCATGTTCTGTACCTTCCAAGCTTGAAAGCTGATGTCTAAGATTGAGGGAGAATAAAGCCGTACTTGTGATGTCAGCCCAACTGGTGATTTGTTTAAATCATTGTCATTACAGAACAAAACATCTATCCCTATGATATTGGCATTTACAAGCTAAAATAAGGAATTTTGCTTTCACTGAAGAGAAACGGTCTTTCAGCATCTTGAAAATAAATCAAACTAGAAAACACAAATTCATCTTTTTGTTGAGAAGAATAATAAAATTCCAGAACATCAAAGCCTTTGTTCTGGATTGGTTGAAGCCAAAGAAACTGCAGATTCAGAATTACAATGCCAACTCAAGTGGAACCATAATGAAAACCTGCAATACTTAAGTGTGTTCAATCCCGAAAAGATAAAAATGGCAAAGTGTGATGTAGACAGAGAAACATTCTGAAAGGTAACCAAGAAAATAAAATCAAATGAAGAATTATTCTTGTTTGTAAAGGATCTATTCCAGCAAGAAACTGAACCATGACCCATTAATCAAAAAGCAGTGAAGGAACCTACTGAACTAAGATAAATGTGCCTTTTTTTTTTCTTTTTTCCTGGCAACAGATCTATGTGAGACCTGTAAACAAGGAACAAAAACTACGTATATGAACAGGTTCCTTTCTAAAGCTCGCAGATTTCTTATCCAAGTACTGTCTAGACCAGACACCTCTTTTCTTTTGCAACTAATAGAAACTAGAGATGCTCAAACCAGTCTCATTCTGTCAAACACTCCTCTGCTCTTGCCTTTCACTTGCAGCAGCCCACACCTCTCAAGCATTGACATCCAGCAGGCAACAAGTGAGTGGTGGAGCCTATCCTCTAAAGACTATTTAAGAACAAAGACAAGGCAGATCTGTAAGTATATAACCTGGCTGCATGAAGTTCTTGGATACCAAATTGTGCTAGGTTGAACTATTTTACCCTTCTCCATCCATTCCTTGCCTCTTTCTATTTATTCAATGTCAAACTTATCTGAAAAACAAAAAAACAAAACAAAACAAAAAAATCCCCAGGCTTTAGTAGGTACCGAGACCTCATTCGGCAAAGCACTTAGGTACACTCCATATACCAAGCCTATACTTCACTGTCCTGTCAAATGAAGATCTCAGAAGTTACAGAAAATAACCTATACAGAACTAGACCAGATGTTTCATATATATCCCCCAATTTAAGAAAGTCACGTTCCATCCCAAAGATGAAGGTGGCAAGTACACATGGGGACAGGGCTTCCTATGCATGTTTACTCCTAGCCTCTTATAGCTTAGCAATTGAAGCAACTTTTACACATATGTAAAACCCCAATAAAAAAAGTTGTACCAGAGGTAGCGCAGAAGAACTCCTTACTCATTCCTGTATGTGTGTACGGCTGCGCAGCACCAGGTAAGATCTGTCTCTGAGCAATTTTCAAATGTATTAATAGAGAGGAAAAATGTTCATCTTCCCTCAGAATTACAACTCTGACATTTTCTGAGTCAAACCCTTTCACAGGAAAGGAAGGAGGGAAAGGGGAATCACTCAAAGAAATTACCATTGCTGTTTTTAAGAAAACCAAGTTTCTCACCTATGCAGACCCCTACTTCTTGGCAGAAAGCAAATATGGAGATTTCAGCTTGAATGGTATTGTTCAGGGGAAGTTGTAAATGACAGAGAATATAAGGTTGCTGATGAAAATGCCACCTCAACCTTAAATATAGCATTGCTTCAGCAAGACTATAATGAAATGATAAAGTGGCTACTGGTTGAGGAGACACAGAGGATTGAGTCAGGTAAAAATGACATACATGGAAAGTAATTTCTTTGATATACAAAGATTTGAAGAAAGACCAAAAGCGTTATTTCCCCACATGAAAGAATTTTGTCCCCGCATAATACATTTCAAAAGGGAAATGTCAGTACTACAAGTATTTAATGGGGTCTCCACATCATATTTAAAAAGAGTGCAATTAAGTGCTCTTATGGCATGTTTGTGAGAGCAGAAACCATGGAGATTTACTATTTACTTACAGTCTGGATTTAGCACATTAACAACACTCACCATTCTGGATTCCAGAACTGCTAGCATGCCAATACTAATATGGTAAAACCCAGCAGGATATAGACACTATCATTAGCACTATTAGACATGCTACATGCACTAATAAAGAGTTGTTGCTTTTTCCGACATAAAGCTGCCTTTGCTCACCATACGGCTGTGTGACAAACTTCCAAGCTTTTGTCTAATTTTTGCTTCCTCCTATTGAAAAATTTCCATCCCCAGTGCTTTGGGCATATATGTTAGGTTTTTGGTTTGTTTGCTGTTTTTTTTAATTGGGTGTTTTGTTGTTTGTTTTTTTTCTTTATAGTTTGGGTTTTTTTCTTTTACGTGAAGGCTAACAGTTGAGGAAAGTAACAAAGAATATAATGGAAATAAGAAACAATAGGGAAATGGTGATTACTACTAATATAGGCCTCAGTAGTTAAAGATGACACTTCCAGAGAGCATCAGAAAGACTTTCTTCACTTGAAAAAGGACCCAAGACATACTTCTTGACAATGTCTGTATGGTTTTGCAAGTGAAAGAAGTGAATGTGTTAGTGTTGGAGCACTCCTGCAATTTAATATTAGCAAACACACCCCTTCAACCTGCCCTCCTGAAGCCCTGAATCCTGACTTGCATTGCAATTGAACCCTCGGGAAGTACCATCGCTACTGGCCTTTTGCTGTATAAATGCTCTTGATTATTTACAAAAAATTCCAACTGAAACACTTACTGTGCTTTCTCACCATGTGGAGCACAGAAAAGTTAAATAGACTACGGTGGCTCAGCCTGTTTAAGATGGTGAGAGGAGAAGAGCAGATAATTGCACAAGAGCCTATAGACTATGCCACTTACTTACACAGAGCAAAGACTCATGTCCACAGCAGCAGTGACCAGCACAGCCCTATTGAATTCACAACCTTTTTTTTTTATGCTGACTCTGACAGCTGAAAACTACTTCATACTAAACTGCACAAGGGCTTAACAAAAGTCTTGAATTATTTCATCGTCACAAAGGACTATTCCAAGAATGTCTGCCACAACTTCAGAGGACTCAGAGCACTTAGGTAAGCTGAGGTTACCAATGGCATATACATGCTGTTCTTTTCATACAGTGTTCTGTGACATAGCTGTACTCAGGGGTCTTGCAAATATGAATAGCTGTTGTATCCCAGTGCTAGTTTTCTTTCCAGCTCTCAGCGAGAAGATGTATGGTGTTTTTCCTGCTTTTACCCGGAGCTTGAAAAACATGCTTTTCTTCTTTTGTGTATTCCTCTACTCATTTTTTCAAAGGCTTTTCCCAATGGGTTTCTCTGACTGAAAGAGGCTGCTTTAAAAATTGGATACAGAGTCCCTTCACTACAGGTAACATTTCAGTGCCCCCCTATTTGTCCACCATCAGAGGAAAAGGATCTGAAACAAATGTACAGCTTTTACACTGCATCAGTAATGAAAAAAAGCAACCAAGACATTTTAGTTCAAGCAAAACAGCAGAAAAAAATGTCCAAGAAGATACTTTAAAATATTTTATTATGGACATCCATGATCTCTATTTTTAGGATACTTAAGGCACAAGTTTCCCTCAGAATCATTTAGCCTATCTTCAATTTTTAATAAATTTGATTGCATAGTATTTACAATGAACAGTAATGAAGTAAAAGTGAGTACTACAGACAGTGTTTAAAATCATGTAAGGTAAGAAAAAGTGAATAGCATAGACAGTGTTTAAAATCATGTAAGCTAAGATGGTGAAGAAGATTTTAGAACAGTTTTCCCATAGCACTGGTGTGGACAAACAACCAAGCAAGCAACTACCGCTGAGCTCAAGCCCAATAAATTTATTTTAAGACTAAGACAGATTTCTATTTAAGATAGATTTCTTTTAGGAAAAGATTATGTCATTGTCTGAAGAAGCACAGGAATAGCTTCAGTTAGTAGAAGATTCCTTCCAATGTCTTTTTTTAAAGTACGACAGTGTAATGACTGTGGGGTCCTGTAAAGACAGTGAAATTGAAAATATCTACACTGCAAAAATTCTACAGAAATTTATGTGATAACCAGAATTCAGGTTTAATTTTTTCCAGATGTTGACATTCTCCCAAGACTGGCATTTTCTGTATTTCTGCTGAAAATCAACAATAGAGACATCTTTGCATATTATCCACCTATCTATTCAGCTACTTTGAGCTTGAAACAGGCTGGGTCTGCATTCTTTAACGTGAAGGACAAGGCATACATTAATTATACTGGGTAGAAAAACATGTCGTTGTCAGGAAAATTCTAAAGCATCCATAATTAATATCAGCATAAAGATTTGAAGAGAAACAGACACTAAGAAAACCCAACCAAAAAGAGTAAAAGAACTTCTGATCCCTTCAGCTCTGCGCTCAGAGAGAAGACTGTGGTCAACATGAGACAAGAGCACAGTGCTGGCCCAGGGATAAACTGCCAGTTACCCGCACGCTTCAAACCATTGTGAAGAGAAACTTACATACAAAGCTGCTGTTCATAAACTCATTTACAAATGCAATAGCTTGATGCCAAAATCATTAGCGTGTCTCAAAATCCAAGTCACACCCGGCCCTTAGGAAACACATAGGAGCTGGGATTTACTAATACTTTAAGACTATTTTATTTAACTTACTAGACACAAAAATCTCTTTTCTATAGGCAACAAGGGCTGTTATTTTTACATGCATTTGCTTGATTGAAGAAAAGCTACAGAGAAAGGAAATTCCCAGTCCATCACTCTTCTTGACTAGTTATTGTCAAATCCAGTTTCCAAAATTAGGGAGCGAAAGGTCAAAACTGGAACCTTATTTTTTAACTTCATAAATTCAGAATAATTGAGATAAAAGACTCAAACTCAAGTCACCATTATCAGCTTCCTAGAGATGCAAACAAGAGGAAGTGTGAAAAATCCAGCTGAGCTTGTTTTAAGATACGATGCTTTAAGTACTATTAAAACTATTGCTAATCATTCTTCTGCACACAAATAGAAAATAATAGGAAAGGAGGATCATTCTGTGGTGGAAGAAATAGAGGTTGAAAACTGAAATTTTTTAAGCAACATGGGCATCAAGAAGCAGGATACATTAACTCAAGCCTGGATCCTATGCAGCGTCCCTCGATCTCTAATTTATCCATTCAGGCAGCCTGAAAAGCACATTACACTGTAAGATGCTCTGCTGAAATCACAACTAAAGTATTTCTAAAAGAATAAGGAAGACAGAACTCACTCCTTGGTTGTAACAAACTAGACTGTCTGAGGCAAACTGGATGTTGCTGTCATTACTCTATTTCAGTGCATATACTCCACAGATTAATTAAACCTACTTTGTGGAGAAATAGAGAGCTTGATGATAGTAAATGTTATTATCAACAGCTGACCCTTGAATAATAAGGCATCCAAACAATCTGCTTGGAATATCCATACCCACTTCATGGAGTCAATTTTGTCTCCTGGACCCAAATAACACATCAACAGTAGGATCGTGGAGTTTGGTGGCTTGGTTGCCTTTTAAGTTTTGTTTTCAGTTGTGTAACACAAATGTTGGCCAAGCAATCTTTTCAGTTATTAGAAATTAAGCCTTTAATGGCAAATTTTTTGTTTTTCAGCAGAATATAACTATTACATCATTCAAACAGATGAAAAATTCAAACAGAATATTAATGACAGAAATGAATGCTTTATCCTGCTGCCTGCCAAATCTTAAGGAATGTAATTAATCACACAGCAATTGCTAAAATGAGTGAACTTGCCATCTGAAATGAAGATACAAAGGTATCACAAAGAACTTAGGTCTGAACATTACAAACTCTTACCTTTATACCCCACTACAAACGGTATAAACCAACCTGAACTTACACAGTAAAAAAATAATTGTCCGGAATCAGCAAGCTGTTCTCAGTCACAGAAATCATTTCCTCTTTCAAAGGCTTTCTTTTCTTTCTTTTCCCAGACTATCAGCATCGTTTTATAAACCTCTATTGCATTAAACCCAGGGAAGTCTGCTCCTGGAAAGGTACAGACCATTACTTCTTTGTTTTCCATTAAAAGAAAATGAAACCAAACTGTGCTCATTCAAGTGTGTGGAATGGAGAGTATAAAATTAAGGCAGAAAACACAACACCCCCTGCTCTTTATAGTTGGTGAGGTTCCTGATGCAGCTCTTTTATACTTACTATCTTTCAAAGAAACTCTTGTTCTAAACACCAGTGCAACACAACCATTGTTTCCAACCCCAGCACCACATAGACAGAAAGTCATCTAGTTTCCTTTATAGTTTAATAAAAATAAACTTGTTATGATACACAAATAGGCACAAAATCTAGACACATTGCACGGTAGTGGTTTCAAAAGTTGACATCTTGACTAATACTGCAAAGGTACTGTTTGGCAGATTTAATCATGATAGTACACTCAAGGGGCAACAGAGATGTGAATAAAAGTATTTGTGGCCATAGTTTGTTCCATCACTTAGGCTATGACCAGTTGATACAGATGATCACAATTCTTTCTTGACCCCAGCAGAAGGTTTTCATATATCATGAAGTCCTGTTGTGCTCCTCTTGCACAGAGAGCAATTACAGGCAAAACAATCATAATTAGCTACTCTTAAACAGAAGTTTCTCTCTTTGATATTTCTATCCCAAATTTACCTTATTATCCTGGTACATCTTATTGTCTAGTTCTTTAATAATATAAAGTACTGAGATACTAAGACACCCCACAGTTGTTTGATTTGAATCAAACAATTTGATTTGAATAAAAAGATTCAAGCGTTCGACACTGTCCCCCATGACATCCTTGTCTCTAAACTGGAGAGACATCAATTTGATAGATGGACTACTCAGTGGATAAAGAACTGGCTGGATAGCTGCACGCAGAGTTTTGGTCAGTGTCTCAATGTCCAGCTGGAGACCAGTAACGAGTGGCGTCCCTCAGGGATTGGTGCTGGGACCGGTCTTGTTCAACATCTTTATTGGTGACATGGACAGTGGGATTGAGTGTGCCCTCAGCAAGTTTGCCAATGACACCAAGCTGTGTGGTTTGGTTGATACGCTGGAGGGAAGGAATGCCATCCAGAG
>JANHGB010046312.1:109474-133057 GCA_026283785.1 Coracopsis vasa | reverse complement strand
TACTGGACTGTTCTTATCTCAACCTGTGGGAGTTACATTCTTTCGATTCTCCTCCCCATCCCTCCGGGAGCTGGGGGACGAAGGTGGAGTGAGTGAGCGGCTGCGTGGTTCTGGGTTGCTGGTTGGGCTTAAACCATGACACTCTCAGAAGCATACATATGGTATTGCTTAAAAGTTGAAAATGTTACTGAACATATAAAAAGTTCCTTTGATTTATAGCCTGTTCAAAACCACATATGTCAATAAAGTTAGGTGAAGTATGTGTTGGTAAGGATCAGATCCTACAGTGTCCAGAGACACCAATAGCAGAGTTTCCACACACTTAGTACAGGGACAAATCCTGAAACACACTGGTGTCTGCCAAAATGTTGGTTGCCAGAAAAAGACAAAATGCTTCAGTGCAGCAGCACAGACATGGAATCAACACTTAATGAAACAGAAAAAGCCTTAGACACTACAGAAAAGGAGTTTTTAATAGGAAGCCAGAGGCCATCCATACATATTCAAAAGGATTTGGATGATTTACTTGACCTGTGCCCCGGAATGCTGAGAGTTGTTTCTGGTCCATCATTTACAATATATAATGCCAAAATATTTCTTCCACTCTGCACAGTGAATTCAAAGTACAATACACCCTACTCAAACATTCTATTTTTTCTAACAGTATGAGAGAAGAAAAAACCAGGAAGATAATTAAAAACTGATAATGAAAATAATTCAAAAAGCTGTGTAGGTCCTGGATCACAGTGCAATTTCAAACAGAGCATTAAAAGTAAGGAAGTAAAAGATCTAAAGGAAATGTAAATATGAATAAATAAAATTAAGTACTCACCCCATTTGCTACTTGTAGATGAGGAAAGAATACTGCTATACTACATCCTGATTCACTAGTGTTTGTACAATTACTTGGGAGTTGAACCCTTGCAGTGGTCTTCCAACACGTGCTATTCAGGATATGCAGCACATTAGGACACAAAGTGAATGAAGAGTTCCTGATACGTGACAGGGCTTTAGGGAAGTCCCAGAAGAAGAGCACAGAAAACATATGAATGTATTCACCTTAGACTGAGCTCTAACATCTCCCAGCCCTGCTGCTACTGGTGCATCCAGCAGTTAAGGAGTGTCCCATCTCAGCAGCAGTGGCATCACAAAACATACCAGACTGCAGCAGCACACGAGATGGCTTCAGTACCAGGAAGAGGTAACCACTGCCCAGTTCAGATCCCACAGCAACTGCACACGTTCACCCAGCCCATCTGCTGGCAGTGCACAAAACAGAGGCAGAGCTCAGCAAAGCCACCTGCCAGATACCAGCTCTGCCATTATTAGTACAGAGATTGACATCTGGTGACTGACGAGGAGCCATTGATCCTAAACACTTGGTGTTAAGTCATTCATCTTCTTTTACACTTTTGCTAAACAGCACCAGCTTCCAAACAAAGCCTTAGTCCGGGTTTGCCAATCTTCTTTGCACCCAAGGCAATGTATGTAGCACTTACAAGACAGACCAGCAGTTTGCAAGTGCTGCTATACTTGGAAACTAAAATTCGGGCTCCAGTACATGATACTGACAGCAGTTCCTTGAGAAGTTGACGTATCAATGCCTTCAAAATTGCTGCTGTCCCTCTCACTTCTGCTTGCTCACACTCCAACCAGCCTTTGGATAAGGTGTGCTCCTAACAGTTGTCTCAAAACCCTAAGATTAATGGAAGCTAGGAGCAAACATGAAGGAGAAGCAGGATTTCACTCAGGCAACACAAAGGAGCTGGAGTGTATAAGTAAATATGTCTTAAAGTCTTAATCTAATAACTTCAACAGTCAACTAGAAAGATAAGGAAATGTTGACTAGATAAGGAAATGCCTACTAGTTTAAATTAGCAAATTCCTGAAACCTGACAGGAGAAAAATGCCCTCCCTACACAGTTTATAGGAGACAGAGAGGGACTCGCAAAACTGACACTGGCACCTATTTACTCTTGCCCTTCTCTATGCTTGCACAATGTCACTTGTGATGAAAGGCATGAAAACTAAACCATGGAAAACTAATACTTTTGGCAGCAATCCTATGAAGTACTTTATTCCCATTTAATAGAAAAATGAGACTCTGGTTTCTATGGGAAGAGAAAGCAGTAATGACACCTCTGTGTCTTCCATTGCTTAGCATGAGCCACAAGATGGAACAAGCAGCCCATGAAGAATTTTATGAAATAAGACGAAACACAAGAAGAGTAAGGGAAGATAATCTAAAGTCCTCCTTGCAAGAGGATGTAGTTGTATTCCCTCGCTTCTATTTCCCATGAAAAGCAAGTAAACAGTTTATGACACTTACAGCTCTTCCATGCCAAGCAGCTGACTGAAATAACAATGATCAGTGATATACATAACCAAAATAAACATTAAAATAAATTTCAATCACAACCTGAAAGGAGAAACCTAAAATATTCTGAAACAATTTTAAAATGTATTTATGGAAATCCAGCAAATATGAACTTGGATGCAGTGGTTTCCAGAAAGACTAAAAAGAACAAAAAAGCCTTCTGAATCATGAAAATAAACAAGGTAACACACTTCAGAAGTGCTGTGTGATCTGTGATGGCATTTTCTGATGCTGTTGAGCAAAGAGCAATTCTACATTTCAGAGAAAAGAAGTTGTGCTCTTTAGCAAACCTCCAGGAAACAAGTCCCTACATCACTTCCTTTCGTTGAGGTTTCTGTGATTATTAATTGTTTACTGATGACTGTTTCTCCAATGACGCAAATTTCCACTGCTGAAATCAGCAACAATCTGCCTATGTCAGGCCTTGAAGAAGGGTTCAGGCAGTGTGGTAACTGCAATCTTATTAGAATGTACACAAATAACCCCTCAAAAAATAATAACAGTCTAAACCTACACAGGTTTTTCAAAATAAATCAACCTAAGTATTTGTGGTTTTCTCTTTTCCTGAACTATCTTTAATCATAAAATAAAATATTGCATATGTTTCCTATAAGAAATGATGCTTGGATTTATCTAGAACACAGATTTTGCAGTGTGTATTATCAGAAGACAGTGAAATGAGGGAGCAGTCAGTACATCATCTCAAGCAATTCTCATAGCTAGCCAAGAAAAAACTCTACAGGAAGCATGCCATACAACACACACGTAGCCCACAAATCAAACTGAAATGACAGCCACTTAGTGGCCAATTCACTTTTTGCAGTAGTCCACAGCTGGCAAATTTCAAGCTCCTAAGCAATAACAGAAAATACTAACAAAAGGTCCTACACACACACACATGAATTGTTGCTCATGTACATTTGTGAGCACCCTCCTGCTCTCAATCTCATTCCTAGTTTTCGTTCATTTTTATCCTAGAATTTCCACCTAGTTCCAGCCCACAGAGTATTTGCAGCAGAGGAAATCTAGCCCACAACCCATGGCACTGTACAGGAAAGCTCCCTAGCACATCAAGAGCTTGATTTCAACAAGAAGAGAAGCCAAAGGAGAAGCATAATGAGTATAAACGGACCATTGCAATTTATGGCTGTAATAATATTTAAATGCTGGAGGTAATATTAGCACCTTCTCTACATCCCCACCCACTGGTTGTTTAATCATCCAACATCACAGAACTTGTATTTCAAGGTATTTGTTCCCAATGCTTTGGGGCATAAAATGTTACCCTGTTCTGCAGTGCTACAGCCCCTGTTTCTTCAGTGTGGTGAAGTACTTTTTGTGTTGCTGTCATGGTTTTGTTGTGGTTTTGTTTGGTTTTTTTTTAAAGAAGAATCTTTCTATCTGGCCGTACATGCAGGAAAGAGGAAAGCTCACAGTTCTTTGTGAAAGATAATAAGAGATGTGAGCAAACAATGCCAATACAGAAAGGGGAATCAAGCCAAGAAAGACTTACATTCTGACCCTCCACAGTAAAATAGGCAACGGCCATTTGACAAGCAAAATTCACTGGTTGAGACTGACATATTTCATCGCCTACCAGAGACCATCTCCCAGATAAGAAAATCACCTGCTTAATTAGGCTCTTCCAGTGATCTTAAAAGCAGAGCTATCCACTCCTCACCCACCCTTTGCAGCAGACACTTAAAGCACTTTCTGCGAGTCTGACAATGAAGGTGCTTGGCTCTGTGAGGCTCACAACACAACAAGAAGCCATCTGCAGCCCAGGAAGACACAGGACAGAGCCTGATTAGCAATTCTGCGCAGGTTTTCTATCTTCTATCACTGTTCTCCCCTCCCCACTTCGCATCCCCTAGGGAGACCAGTTCCATATTCAAAGCAGCCTGGGGTCTTCAAGCAGAGAAATGTGCATGATTTGTACTTGGCATTAAAGCAGGGAAAGAACTCCAAAATTATAGCAGCTGCATCCAGCCCCTGAGACGGCCTAGCACCGATTAGGGATTCAGAGGGTCGCATAATTCATTTCACCTGCAGCAGTAGCATCAGGGGAGGTTAAATATGTCACTCCATCACAGCAAGGCAATGGGTTGGAGGAAGCCTTCATCATTCATCCTGTCAGCTCTACACCTCCCTTCACCTCACATCAGGAGGGGGAAATGGGGAAGATTTTCTATAAGCATATGAAGAACACAGTGGGGGACATGATGACCTTTTGAGTTTCCCCTTCCAATTCGGGAATTAATTGTTAATACCTGTCCTGCTCTATCAGCTCTCCTCCCTGCACTCCATCTCTCCCCCAGTACAAAGGGCCCAATCCTGCAACACTAACTCGAGTACGTAAGCTCAGTGCCCTTGTGGGACCACGCATGCAAATGACATTGCAGAAAGGTCAGTATTGCAGGAGGACATGCCTCATCCAAATAGAACCAACCATACTTAAATGGCATCGGGACTTTGTTCCAGGACATGTACATCTCTCTTAATTTGGCTTTCCTTGGAGACAAAGATACTTTCTCATTATTTTTACTTTTGTTGAAACATTTTGTTGATTCTTGTATGAGGGCCTGGTATTTCATACAGAAATTTTTCTAAGCAGATCTTCTCCACAGTCATATTTCTACCTAGGCATAATTCCTCTTCTCTTTGTTGCGTTATTTGCCAGAGTCAACTGTGAGCACTTCAGGAGAGGGTGCCTATCTTCACATACTGCACAAATTGATGTACATCTGCACTCACATACAGTAAATAACAGTTTGTCTGTAACAGGGCATTTGGGAATGTAATGACCTCACATCATGATTTTATCCTGAGAATTCAGCTTTTGAGATATTTCTGTGACACATCAGTTGTCCACGATCATTGTGCAATAGATGCAGAAATGATACCAAAATAACAATAAAAGCAATGTCTAATTTTGCTGAGAAGGTGCCACAACTTAAGCCTTGCCACCACAAAACATCCATTTGATACATAGCTGAGATCATCTTCCTTTAAAAAAATAATTTTGTATAATTTATTTCATAAATGACAGAGTAAACCACAGAAAGACCTGGGTCAGAAAACATAAACATTTAGAGGTTTCTATTTCTGGTATAGATAAGTACATAGGAAAGCTGAAAATTTCTTGAAAGTCTGCAGAAATGGAGATGGATTTTTCATTTTGAACATATAATTCAGGCACAGCAAACCCAGAGCGGGTCAACTGAAATAAGTGCAAAATTAAATATATTAACATTCAAAGATTAAAAACCAGTTAGCATACAAGTCTTAACCAACTTTTTTTCCCTTCCCTATCCTGAACATACAGAGCTTTATGAACAAATCAAAGTATCAAGAGAAGTGCTCAAGCAATTTCTGTACCTATACTTTAAATCTTCCATCATTCATGAAAAATTAAGAGCTCACTCTGTTCCACTCCACAAGCTACCCTCTTAAGGAAGGAACTAGACCATTAGCCTCCTGCAGACAAATTCAGCATAAGGCATTTTTTGCTGTCTTGACAAAGATAAAATGCAGTCTCATTTGGCGTTTTTAAGTTTAAAAAAAATAAAATAAATAAAAAAATAAATATATATACATAAATGTTTAAAGAAGTTGTTTTTCGTGCCTTAAGGCTACATCTTTGACTGGTTCTCACTGTATTTTCTCCCTGGCTTGACTTGCTAAACTCAGTAGCTGTAGGTCTCTGGCAATCTGTTCTGCTCTGCCACTGGTACTACTCCAAACACTACAGACAACTGAAGGGTAAAGAAAGAGTTCATAATACTAGGAAAAAGCTTTCTTGCCTACAGCTCATGCGCACATATCCATAAATGAAATTATATATCAGCAGGTGAATATCTCAAAGCATCCTTTACTTCTCAACACACTTTTCACAATGAGGCTCCAGAGCAGTAGGTAACGTGAGCCTGACTACCAGTGGAGTTGTGCTTAAAAAAGGATCATAGAGCATGAAGAATAAAATGCTTAGCTACTTCACCCTTCAGAAATTATTTCAGCCATGGGCTGGACTGGTGCTCTTGTTTATGACGTCAGTTTTGCTCATACAGCTTCTAAGACTCACAGCTGGGAGTCAGTCGCTGAATTCCAGTGGGATTTCCATAAAGCAAATGTGGAAAATACTCACATCTTTATCATGGTATATATACCTTTGGAGGGTCCAGACTGACAAACAATGACTTTAGCCATATGACAAAACCATTTCACAACTCCTTCAGAAAAGCTTAAATTACATTTCAAAAACATATGTGGGCAGCCTAGGGCTCAGCTACAGCACAGCAGAATGGCTGATCACTAGAACATAGCAGACAGTAGGAATGGAAGCATCACCTGTAAGCAGTGCTTTCTAAGCAGCAGTCATGCCTATATATTTTATATTGCCCAGGACTCAGCAGCATTCTGTATCATAATTTAAGAAGGTGGTGGGTCAACTAGCATGATTCAAAAGAGTATAAAAGAATCATAAAAGACTTTTAAAAGATTTTAAACTGAAGCACTAAAGTTTCAGTCCAGGAAAACTTTTCTAATGGTGAGATCAGTTAAATATTTGAAAAGTCACAGAATCTCCATGTCTGGGAGGTCTTCAGGAACAAGCTAGGCAAGGTTTGCCAGACACGGCATGGATGAAGGATGCAACAAGTGACTCTTGAGGTCCCTCTCAGACTCCCTGTGAGACTTCTAACAGCTGACCTGTGCAAGTTCTATGATGGAAAGCAGTAAATTGTACGGGTTGGAAGTTCTCAGCAGTAACTGAATACAATTAAAGACATTTAGAATTGCACTGATTTCATTCTGATTCAAATGGAATAGAAAAATTGTAACCAACCAAATCCAAAGTAGCCAATGAACGATGACCACAGCATACACGTCAGGGAATCAAGCCTTTTTCTTCCTGTTATCCATCAGAAGCGCTGAACCATGCAATTTCCTGGAGCACAGCACACACTGCTAGTGCTGTCCTACAGCCTCACCTTCACTGCAAGGACTGACTTTGTTTTCCACAAGGCACCCAAAATGACACTGTTTTCACACCCTACAAGTATCCCCTTGACAAACTGGAAAAATTCCAATAAAACATTCCATTACATATAACCACTATGGCTACAGTTTAATCAAGATTCCAGAAGATTAAGTGTACATCTGAGCATTCTTTAGTCAGAACAGTAGTTGTAGTAGCAATAGCTATAATTTTTGTCATTAAGTTCAAGCTTCCTAATTGGGATGAGGACCTCACTATGCAAGCTGCAGTATAAAAGCTGAAAAGGACAGGCTTCTGACTTTGAAAGTTTAGATCAGAATCACAATAAATTAAAAGACTTGGACTGAGATGGGAGGGAAGATGAAAATACAGATAAGGTTATCTAGATCAGCTAATCACAATCAACTGGATGTTTTATCTTTCACAAGGAGCATGAATAAATAAATACCATTAGCAATCCTTAGTCTGCTGCTAAACCTAGCCATCATTAGCAAGCTGATTGCTTCCAGATACTAAACAGGAGTCAGTCTTAAGGATGTCTTAAAGGAGGGGATATGATGTCAGGTGGGCAACTGTGCATAAAGGCCACTTTGCCACAGGCACTGAAGACACAGATAAACACAGCGGGGGAGAGAAGATGGAAGGAGGGAAGCTAATGGGCTTTGATGGTGGGAACCAGAAGCTTCAATATGATATGGTAAAAAAGCAGAATAACATGAAGAATCAAAGAGACTGTGACATGAGCAGAGTTAGAGCAATGAAGACTATTTTAGCACACAGACCAAAGTGTTAGTGACAGAGATGTTTAGAGAGACCAGGGACGAAAATGTTTCTGTGATTAATAAGCAGTGCGGTGGTGAGAAGAACACAGAGCTATGCTTTTAACAATGCAGGCAGATACTCAGAGTTAAGCTTGCAGCTGAAAGAAAGAAACTATTCCTCAGGCTTTAGCCACCTGGATTTCCCTCATTATGTTCTCCAGTGAGAAACACTGGGCATTTTAAAGAAACTCTCTCTGTGTCAAGATCTCCTCACCACTTTAAGAAGCCTTAAGAAAGGCAAAACTTTCAAAATAAAATTGCTGGTAGGCAGATTACAAGAGCTAGTGGAGAGTTATCTACTTCAGGGGCATTCTCTTTGGATACTTTCTTTGTTCAAAAATCTGAAAGACTCAATGAACAAGCTTACACGTGAAGAACTGTTGAAAACAAAAAGCTGTACACAAAGATGATGTGGGAAAAAATGGTTTTTACTCAAGCCTGTGATCTTTCAATTACGTTAAATACCTCCTTGTTTATAAGTGATGTGATGTTAATGACAGCTAGAAGCCACGGACATTAGTTTCTCCCCTGAACCTGCCAAAAAACAGTTTCATCAGTACCCAACCCAGTAAGTGCACAGAATCACAAGAACTGCAATGCTGAGTTTTGCAAAAATCAGCAGGTGCCATGGACACCTAAGACAGACATAGGAGGCAAAAGTTACCTGGAGTAATCTTGTAAGAGGAATTATTACAAGAGTAATCTCTCTCTGTTTCCAACTGTCTCTCCTGTTTTGATGCCACCTTTATTGTTCCTTCATTTTAAAACTATTTACCTTACTACACACTATTTACTCTGGACCTACTCGAACACTGAATTTTGGACTTGGTGTGTTAAAACACACTACAGGTCCTTATCAGATGCTGTAAAATTCCCGTGGAAAAAAACCAAAACAATAGTATTTCAACAAGCACAGAACAGTTGAGTCATTGGTTTATGACCACTGGAGTAACTTCTATTGTGCAAAGGTTTCTGGACTGCAAACTACTGCCTACCTACCAACTTCTTACCTAATTAATCTGCTAACTCAACTAAACAGTTCTCACTTGTGAGAGTTTGAAAATCACTAAATTAATACTGCCTTCAGCAGAAACACCATTCCTTCTCCCCCCTTCAACCCTGGAAAATAAAGCAACAAAACACCCAGAAAGACAAAAGAAATCCAAGAGAGGGTGATCAACGTGAATTTTGATCTCTCAGAAGCACTGTGCATGATGCACTTGATGAAGTGAGTCAAACTTACTGTTAACAGCTCAGTGATTTTAAGGGTCTTGTCTAGGTATGTGTTTGGGACTGCTGTACAGCATCTCTCATTTATTTCTTTTTAAAATCCTCCTTTTCTTCTTTCTGAAACTCATCTCTGGATGCCATGCTCACAACCATCTATGTATCCAACCATGACCATGGATCTTCTGCACTGAGCAGCTGTTCAGTCTCCTTTAACACTGCTGATGAGATGGCATTTAAACAAAATACCAGAAGAATATCAGTGCACATGAGCACAGAGATATTCCAACAGTGAAGCAGCCAGCTCACAAATACAACCCCAGGCCTATGAACATATTCCTCTTCCTTTTATCAAGAAGGAAAGCAAATGCAAGATACTGGACAGTGAGTCATCAGCCAACAATGATTCTAGTCCCATCATGAAAACTTTGTGTTATCACCATTTTGATCTAGGTACGTACAAATACATTCAGAGGACAAAGCAGTCTACAATCTCTTTTACAGTAAAGAAAATGAAGGACCCAACATGAAATTATCAGCCTCAGCCTGAAGAGCCACAACAGGAGGTTTTGTAGTCTAGAGTTTTAGGCAATATCTGATGGAGAAGTGGGAAGCAGCAGGTTGCCCCAAGCACACTAGGGATGATGACCAGACTCAGACAGCCCAGTCCACATTGCTATCAGGTAGGAGAATGCAATTACAGCATAAAAATTGCGGTCAATGTGACTTTACTGCTTTCAGTAGTCGAACTAGATGGATTAAAGGCAGTTTGGTTAAGCCTGCCTACACTACAGCCTTACTGCAGATTTCAGTGTGCGTGCAAGACTCAAAGGTAGGAGGAAGAAATGTAAGGACTGAGGACTAGCAGAGCAGGAGAATGCAAAAACCAGAAGAGCTGGAATCACAGTGCAGCTGTGTAGAGCTTTAGAAGTATGTATGAAATGTATACAAATGTATGAAGCTTGGACTACTTGTAGAAGAAGAAAGAATATTAGAGGTTGATTTGGGTAAAACAGATTTATGAAAAAAATTAAGTGAATTGACACATTTTGGACCACTGGGGGAGAAGGAATGAGGCTAGAGGACAGGACTGAAAATTTGATTGCAATCTACATTACAGTTTAACAGCATTAGAATAGAATAGATAAGCTGCGGCAACATAGTCAAGTCAAGAGTAAACCTGAAACAATGCAGCAGCTGTTAGCAGGCAGCGGTGGGGGGAGAAAGTTATTCATTATGATACAAAAGACTAGCTTCTGCTTTTCATGGTTAAAAAAAGGTGAGATCTTTGCAATGTGATGATTTACATCTCCATGTAGTAGTGCTTGCTGCCACCAACAATAAATATAAATGGGTAAAAGGTTTGCAATAAAAAGGGCAGAAAAGAGAAAATGGTAAAATTTAGCTGAATGAAATATTTCTAGTATGCAGCTTCCTACCTGAACACAGCATCCGTAGGCTTCCATCTGGTGCCACTTCCTACCCTAAAGATTAACTGAAGTCTGCAGTTTTATACTGCTGTGACATTCACAGAGGACTCCAAAGCACTAGAAGACATAACTTTTCAGAAACGGCTATTAGAGCAGGGCAGTCTATCACAAGTCCATCTAAATCTGTGTATTTAAGTAATTAAAGAAAATATCATATATTATTATACCACTAAAACTAAAAAGCTTCAACATACAAGCATACGAGCATCTAGAAGCATTTAACTGAATTGTCAGTCCCACTGTAGTGCCAACAGTGATTTATCATTTGTTCCTCCATCATATTATTTTTAACAAGAGCTCATGGGTTCTCGTGGCAATGCAGGCCATCATGAAAAGACAACTTGACAGAAGTCCTCTAAACCAGCACAGCATCGGACAGAGTGTTTGCACTTCACCCTGACCTGCTTCAGCAGCTCAAAAAATATACTGCAGCATATAAACTTCCATGAGCAGGAGTTTGACTAGATGAATTAATCTAAATATATTTCAACTCTAGTTCTCCTGAATCAACGCCTGATTTGCACTACAACTCCCAAATTCAAGAAACCAAAAGCCATTTCTAGGGAGCATAGCAGCAATGACATCTGAAGAGGTTTTTCAGTAGCTTCTTGCTACACAGCAAACTCTAGTTATGTAAAGATTTTAATCCTTTTCTTGTGCCTACTGACAGCAAATGTATGATCAAACATATGAGCATCTGACTTAAAGATGCTACACAAGAACCATCAACTTCAAAATGGGCAATACGTGGGCTTGATGTTCTGACAAAAGAGTCGAAACCATTTTTCTGCCCCTGTCCCTCTCACACCCAAGAGTGAATCTGTTCTACCTGAAGTTCCCTGGAGAGCTCTTCTTTATGTCTTATACATACCTGCAGTTTCACTCCAAGCAGAGGCCTTCTAATTCTTATTTCAGTATAATTTCCTGATATTCGAAAGGTGTGTGAAATACAGCTACTAGTGATATCTTGACTGTGTTTCATAACATTATAAGTACTGGCTACCAAAATTAAGCGAAATCTTAAGAGATATCCCAACTATGAAATGCATTCTACCTAATTCCAATACCTTTATGGATTTTTTGTAATCTACATAACTTTTTTACAGCCCTGAGACAGAGCAGGTTACTGCATCAGTGCTGGACACCTGAGTCTACTTTGGAAGTATTCCTTCAGAAAGACTAGAAGAGCCAGAGCTTAAAACCACTTGATCACTGACATGAAAGGGTCTTCCTTGATCTCAGTAATGGGAAAGAGTGGCAGATATCAGAAGCAACTGCAAAAATTATTCCTTTTTTACAGGCTACATAGATCTATTGATGTTTCTAGTCAACAAAGCTCTCCTTACTAAAAGAAAAAGCCATGGAAGATGGTTTCAGCCTTCTCCCCACACAAATCAGAACTGGCAAAAAGTAATCTAAAGGATTTTAACAGTTCTCTGAAGTGTTATTCTGAATCACATTTCAGCTCCATTCATGCCTACTTCAATAGTCTTGCTTATTTATCTTCTATCTCCTCCTTTTCCCAAAGCTCCTGAAACATAAGATTAAGTGTAATAAAATATCCATACCTATTATATCAAACCTAAAAAAAAAATAAATAAAAAAATATATATTTTTCTGTGATTTGGATTTTGATGAACTGGAGACTTCCAGGACCTTCACTTTGATGTCTTCAGAAACATCAAAAGATCAGGCTTGTTAACAACATCATTAGTGTGGCCTGAAGATGTTTAATACTTCAGCACATACAGAAATTGCAGCACAGAATCCCCCAATGGACTTTCCCTTGGTTTTATTCCTTCTTTTTAATTTTGTTTTTAAATCTGTTTTGCATTTCTCATTCCAGGCCACTTGTATCGCTCCCACCCTGCCTTATGCACTCATTAATTCACCAGAACAGCTTTCCAGTATTGACCTATTCCCCCTTCCCAAAGGGAATTTTATAAACTCCCTTCTCCCTTCCCATGACATAATGTAGAGCAGTTCTTCTGCAAGTGCTCACTGACGTATACAGAAACATGGCACATCTCTTCAGTCATTTTGCTGAAATGAATCAGAAGACGTTTGGGGTTGTTTTGTTTCAAGTCTTTGTTGTTCTTTTTTTAGTAGAAGTATAATTTTCAGGGAAGACTGGAAGGGGAAATGAGGGGGAAAAAAGTAGAACTTGAAATCCTGCAGAGGAAGAATAGGCAAAGCTGTGGTGCTTCATCTATTAAGTTTGGGTCATCTCCTTCCAAACCACATTTTAATGACAACCATTGATTTAGACCAAACAGGAAGTTAATACATGAACAGAATACACTGATCTAACTCCAAAGGTGTTTCTTTGATATGAAATGCAGCATCTATAGATGAAGCCCTCAGCTGTTCAAACCAGACATACACTTACAAAAAGACTGCTGTTGCTACAAAATGTAGGAAGTGCTTTGTGAAACCTGACTCTGCACTTTCACCCAGAGATGGTGTAGTTATTTCACCGTGGACGGTGAAAGTCCTACAAGGGATGTTCCGTGTATAAACTTCCATGTGAGACTCCACAGGACTAAATGGATCTACTTCATACAACTCTTGTAGATAAGCTCCTCTCCAGGTCACCATCATGTATCTCTGCAGCCAGTACACATCTTGTAATAGTCTGAAATGTTCTTTCAAAGCAAAGCTTCTTGCTTTGGCTCTTTCAGAGCTCCATATACTTCTCCCTGGGTAAGCACCTGAGCACCGGCAACCTAATGGGTTGTTTTTAATGAAACTGCCACTTTTTCCTAAGCAGGCAGCACTTTATGCACAAAAGCATGGAGAGAGGCCCAGTGATGCCAACTACACCATTACGCATTTTAATTTCAAATGTTGGCATCAGGCTGAGCTTGTAGTTTGATGATCACTTACTTTTGTCCTCCTTATCAACTATAAGAATCAAGCAATATTCTTTGAGGAAGGGTCAAGCAGATTTATTCCAACACTATCAGGCTTCTTTTATTGAAAGAAACATCATTATAAAAATATAACTGCATGAAAGGATGTACCAGTATAAGAGCTGTACAGGCTAACTCTGCTCTGCTGTCCTTGATTAAACAGTCTCACGTAATCTTCTAAAAGAACTAATGCCTTCTATACTCCTTTGCCATGAACAATGTATTTCATCTGATTCTCTTCTATAAAGCTATCAACATCTATTCCGTTATTCATGCACAAGCTATAAGTGCTTAAAGGAAAGAACATAACAGGACATCACACATCAAGTTAGACTTCATGGAAGCATAGAAAAAGATGATGATAAACAAGCAAATGGATTCAAGCCATACTTAGAATTTTTTTGGCCTGCTGTATCTCACTGTTCTGTCTAGATCTACTAAACTAATGTATGCAGAACATGCTCACAACCACATTCTCATTACCCCACTAGCCCCAGCAGGTATGTCAGGGTCGGCATGGACATACTAGCACTGCAAAATTCATTGTCTACATTGTAACAACTCGATGACAAAAGCAGAAACCCTGAAATACCCCAAAATTAAAATGCTTTCCTTTCCATCTTTTGTTATAGAAACCTTGGATTCAAATTTACCATAGGAAAGAATTCCCATGCATCTGGAAGGCACTGACCTGCAGCCTGGAAGGTGTGTGCACATCATAGAATGTTTTGGATTGAAAGGGACCTTTAAAGGTCATCTACTCCAATCACCCCTCAAAGATAGACTGACCAACAAACAGATAGATAGAAGATAGATAATCTTTTCCACAAAAGCATTATATACTTCAGTGTGAGTACTTGTTATTGCTAGAGAGCAGAAAGGCACAGACTGGATAACCAGGAGAGATTTTGCAGGTCCAGGGGCAATTTACATTTGACAGAACAGCATGCAGAGAAACTTGCACAGTAGTTGCCTGCAGTACTATGTGCCTGACCTTGCAAAGACCTACAGTAAATATTTTTCACTTGGAATTATCCTCATACAACAAAATTCAAACACAATACTTTAAAAAGTACAAAAGGAAAGATGTATGGGATAGAATTTTATTAAGTGATTAGAGAAAATTATTACTGCAGAATCCATCTCTGTCACATGCTTTTAATAGGAGAGAAGCCATGACTGGTAGCTTCCAGAAGCACTGTATTGTTACAGGTGTAGCTCTCTGATATAAATAGATCACTTTATAATGTGTCTGCACTCTGCCCTTTAAGGACTGTATTCTTCCTGCTCTTTGATGCACTGGGTTTAATAGCATATTGTTCAGCCTTGCTGAGGAACTAAAAGACTGCCATTCTTCACACACCACACAGATACTTCGGGCTAACAGAGCAAGCAGCAGCACTGCCCTGCTACTCAAGAGGATGAGCCAAAATCTGAGCCCTTTTAGACTGTTGATCTCTGTGGAGTCATATGCCTACATCCTGGACAGAGTCTGGGTACACAGCAGCTTCAAGAGCAATGCTCAGAGATATTGACCCATCCCAATTCCAGACTGAATGGATCAGAAAGGGCTGTACTACTGGCTGAGCTGTTTGTGACAGTGGTTAAGAACATACATATCCAACCTACAGTAAAAGATTCCTTATAATCTGGCTTTATACAGCAATGTGATACTGTCAGTAGGCACAGGACACTAGACTTCAGGCCTGAGCTTTATTCATGCTTGTGACAGTGGCCTGCTGCATCACCGTTGTAATTCACTTCACTGCCCCTTCATAATTCAGTTCCCCTGTCTGCAGAATAGAATTAACAGTATTTGCTTTCCATATTGAACGCTTTGAGAACTACCTTTTACAGCTGCTACACAAAAGCATTACTATTAAAGTCATTGTTCTGAGTATATTTAGGAACTCTCTGCGTGAAGTGCTGAAGCACATTTCTAATGTCAGCAGGATATTAGAAGACCCCTTGTCTCACTGGAACAGCTTTAATGAGCTCCTGGAAGTAGCTCAGTACATGTTTCTACTGCCACGGCACTGCATAACTTGCCCATACATCAAACAGTCTTGGAATATTTACCTTCTTTTCTCAGAATCCTCTTGGCTGCAAAGATACAAAGGCTATTCATACAACTGGCAATGTGCCAGTATGAAAATCTGGGCAGCCTAACAACTTCCTGCAAGACGTGTGAAGATAAGGTGGCATAGAGACAATAGGAGGCAAATTAAATTCCCAAAAATCCATCTTTCAGGGAACTGGAAATTAAAGAATTAAGGGTTTGTTGTGTGACCTCTTTCTAGATCAAAGATTACATGGGGACACAGAGGGGACAGGTTCCTATTTCATTCTTCATTACTGGCTGTCACAGCTAAATGAAAAGATTAAGCAGTAAGGATAGCCAAGGTTGTTACTATAATATTCTCAATTTTGGAGTACGCTTAAGCAATTATGTAAAACTGCAACAACCAGCAAAGCCTGCTACAAAAAAAGAGAGCACTTTTCTCTCTAAGGGAAATGCCACATAGTCACAGAAAACTACTTTCCTGTTCCTGTGATTCTACAACGACTTGACAATGCAGGACTGTTTAAGGCAAAGTAGGCACTTATAATCTGTGAAAGGCTGGAAGTTCTCAGTCAACTCAAAGAGACCCCAGATAAAAACAATCCAAGATATTTCCTCCTGTGATACCACATTTAAGGATCCAAGGATAGATCAAAGTGCAACAAACCAAGAGGCACCTGCAATAGACCTCTGCAGTGTTTCATCCAAAAACCTTACTGACAGTGCTTGTGGATAGATTTCCAGCTCCCTGACATCTCACAGAGTTTCTATTTATACATCTCCACCCCTTAAACATGCGTGTACGAATACATCCTCAAGCAAATAAACGGTTGCTCTGTCAATGCCACCTAACCAGGAGGGAGAACCAGGTACCAAACGGGAGAGGGGAGACAGAAGACATAATTAGCAACTTCCTCCTCTGAATGCATCAACAGCAGAACCATTTACTTGCAAGACTTGGAAATGAAACAGCAAACCTTTCATTAGCATTCAAAGCCATGTGAAATCCGAAGATGTTTGCAAAGTCTGTCAGTATTAACTAACCATCTGCATCTGCACTAGGAACAAAGCCCACAGACATGAGACAGGGAAACACAAATGGGAGCCTTTCTGCTGGAGCCTGCAGAGGGAAGGAAAAGGAGATGGGGACACATCTCCCCTGCGAGATGGTTGCACAGAGCAATTCAAAGGCAGAGAGCCTACAGGTTCCCTTCCTCTAAAGCGAACCTTGAGGGGATTCTTGAATATAAACAAAATCCATCTTTACAAGCTGTTGAAACAGCACTAGAAGAAAGAAAGCAAGCAAAAAAACGGTGCCAAAATAAACACACAAATGAAATGGAAATTGCCCTGAAGAAAGATAACTGAAAAACACAGGCAAGTGGTAGAGGCAAAACCACCAACTTCAGAGAAATTGCACCATCTTAGACCAGCTGTGACACAGACCTAAGTGTGGAGAGAAAACATAGTTAGACTGGAGTAGACTAATAGCATGTTTTATGGGGTGGGTGAAAACAAAATGCCAGAAGGCAGTATTTTGCATAATACCTTTTGCCCCCAAGGTCTCTCTAGTTTAGTCACTCTTACCTCCAGGATTTAAACTTTCAGCTCTCCCATTTGTAATCTGGAGAATGTAGCATCTTTATAAAACTCTTCAAAAACTACAGATAAAAATGTGAATGTAAGCATAAAGAATTATTATTGCTGCTATTATTGAGGATGCTGTAAGCTCCCCTGCTGAGTTGCTAGCAAAACTGATCCTGTTCTTGACTCCAGTTAAGACTTTGTGCTTAGGCTTTTGTTTCTAGCTCTTATTGCAGAAAACCTAATGCAACACAAAATCTGCAACCTAAGGAGAACCACAGTTATATTTTTACAATTTCTTGGAAAACAGATCCTTAACTAATCATAGCAGCTACTATTTGATAATATGATAAAGTTCACTCCAAGCTACGGATGTGGGTCACCCATACAACCCTCTTACCGTGACACAATGCAACACTGGAAAAATTACTGGATTCTCACAAGCATTAACAGGATTAACATACTGGTTTATCAACTACCACGTACACAATTCCCTAAACAACAAAGTGTTCCCATCACTGGGATGAAGCATGGCAATTATTTAACTGTGCCGCAATACAACACGGTCATTTTAAAACTGTGATCAAAGGCTACTACATGCAGGAAACTGAGGGACGGAGTCCAACCAGGCAGAGCAGATTCTCGTTGGACAGTGAAGTTAGTAACTCAGCAGCAAAGTTACACTATCTTTTGATATCCATGAATAGACAGTGCCTCGGCTCGACCTGTCATTTAAAGTACTATGATTCCTGTATCAGGTTGTCACACTGAATCTGTGTATAACTGCTGCCTTCTGATGCAGTGACCTCACTCCCAAAGCTGTTTTCTTTGATGACAGGTATTCTAAGCCACTGCTGACCTCAATTAACCTCATTTATTAGATAAATTTTAAAATCCGAGGCTGCCTACTCTCTTAAAAAGGACCACAAAATTTTAAACATTAAAATGCCACCAGAATCCAAAGCCATCCTGCCATAAATCTCATCCAAAGACACTCCCAACAAAGGGAGGACTCCTATACTGTTCAAAAGGATTTTGCTTAAGCTTCACCTAAGTAAAGCATGGCTGAGAATTAAAGCAAGATCCCATTTCATGTATATAATCAGCACTTCCCCGAGCCCTCTTGGTGCACAGGACAGACTGTCAGCTTGATTCCACCTCACCTCTGTCCTAAACTTAGACCTCCCCGGCCTCTCCACACCAGGCAGAGAGCTCCCTCTTCCACCCCTACGTCCTTGCACCTAATAGCTCTCTCCCTAAGTCTCAACAAAAGGCATTCCCTTGTTTAGTAGTTCAAATCCTTGCCAGCAGCAGCATCTTTTGGAAGAGCTCACAGAATCACTCCATTCCTGCCTTCCTGTATCAAGCTCTTTGGAGGGTGGGATGGAGAAAGAAAAGGTAAGAAAAGGTAAGAACAGTCGAACAAGGGCAGAAGTATGTGAAATAGAGATGAAAGGAAAAAAAAAAAGGTAAATTGAAGATGGGGGAGAAAGAAATCCTGAGACAATGAGATATCAAGGAATAAGACAGAGAGAACACGCAAAAATTGAGCTGGCAAGCAGAGGAAGAGAGCTAATATCATTACTCCAGGCTTCCTCACATCTTATATCCAGCTATTGGAAAGGAATCCAGGGCTGCTTCCCAGGGGTTCATTCTTAACCCCACCTGTGTAGGCAAGATACATGCACTAAAGAGATTTTTACGGTTTAAATAATTTATTTTAGAGCAAATCAAGAATAGTACTTATTGGGTTGTAGTGGCCTCTGCTTGCCGATTCAGTAACTTGCATAAATATTCTAAAACAAAACAAAAAAACAAACAAAAATGAAAATCAAACCAATCAAACAAAGAAAAAAGCAACAACACAAGACTACACCAAACAAAACAGACCCACAGATCAGTAATTCAGCTTCATATACATTACGGCAAACTGTTTCCTAATCTAGGAAGCTATGGTACAAGTCAATCATTTTTGTCAGCTGAACACTGGCACAACTGCAAACTCTTAGTACTTAGGATGGCAGGGAAAACCCCAAGATTCAACTGACAAGTTATTCCAGGGTTTTGACAGTAAACCAAGTACAAGCACAGGTAGATTTCAGTAGCTTCTGGGGCTTAGGATCTCAGGTCACAGGGGCTGCTCGGCTTTACGAGGGGCAGCAGATAGAAATTCCAAGTAGATATTTTGACTCTGAATGCCTTGTTAATAATTTTCCAGTAGCAACAACCGCTGATGTCATACTAGGGGTTAGAATCACAATTTTGGAAAGTAAGAACTACAAAGCTGCAGTGATTCTTTCCCTTTGCACAACGCAAAATAAGTGGAGAGCCAACATCAGCAGATTTGAATAACAAATTTGGGTCAGCTATAGCAATTTGAATTTATGTTCAAAAATTCACAATTAAGGTTTGGAACTGGGTACTGCTGAGTGTGAATTATTACTAAATTATCCCTGGTTCTCAGAAGAAAGATAAAAACAGATGTCAAAAATTTTTTTTTACACTTCATCATTAATTTTGGATCATCAGGCTGTATTTGGCTTATACTCACACCTATTATTAAGGTTCACTATGGTCGTGTACAAAACCTGGAATTTTTGCTGTATTTTCGAAGGTACCTAGATGTAATTTGTATATCATATTTTGAATATCGGAGCACTAGTTGGTACGTAGCTTATACTGAGAGCTAAAGCTAGGAATAGGTTATGATACCAGGATGGAAAGTGCTGAAAAATTCCCTAAGCTGAGGACTAATGTAAAATAATTTACATATTTTTTATCCTAGTTTTTAGGCACCAAAATGTTTTTTCCTATAAATTCAAGATTAGGGTTAGAGTTGAGGAGCAGAATAGTAGAGGTCAAGAGTATCTAAACTGTTGCTTTGCAAACATCAGATGAAAGACACCCACCAGCATCACTGAATTTTCATATGATAGGCAACTTCAGGATATAATAAGGATGTTCTACTCTACAAAATTAATTCAACATTGAAATGCTAGTTAAAATTGATGTAAGTCCACTGATAGCAAGCCTGAAATCGTTGAAGAGATACTAGTTCACATAACTGAGTTCTGTGTTTTCAAACCTGCAAACCTTTGTTCAAGTTTTATTTGTCCTTTACAAGAAGTGATCTAAAATATTTTATTGTTATCATAATATTGTATGGAATTGTCAATTTTTATTTTTTTTTTTTCTGCTCAGGAGATGCATGGAATAGGGCAAACGACAAAGGTCTCATTCAGATATTGCAGTGAAGCTACAGAAAAGTAACAGGCAGGAGTGAAACAAGGGTGCCAGGAAGGGCTGAAGCAAAGCAGAGATTACACAACTTTAACCCTTGCGTCTGTAGGTGTTGAGAAATTCAAATCTGCACAAAACTACAGGAATGCTCTAAGCTATTTCGACTGGCTTTGGACCTGAATGAATACTGGGGGAGATGACAGCACAGAAATCTTCCAATTCCTTTATACACCAAGCTACTTACAAATATTTTTTTTGGGGGGGAGATCCTGAAAAATAAGCTAACCTGAACTCTAGGCAACTTACGAGAAAATGAATGAAAAATGCTCTGTGAGTGAATGAGGTCATACTTTTTGAAACACCAATTAAAGTCTTCAAAAGCTAAAACAATAATGTTCTGCTAAGTGCTAATCCTTCTATTGAAGAGGAAGAAGGCTGAGGGGTAAGACTGTTTAAATTATTAATATGACCCCATGCTAGTCTGCTTCATTGGAACAATGAGATGAATTATAGTGAGGGCAACATTATTTTAAATTACTCTCACCAAGGTGTGGAGCACTTACTCATTTCCTATGGGTTGATGTTTACATGTGTTCATGCATTTCTCTCATACACTTCTTACATAAATGTATTAATTTAACTCCAAAATATTTCATATGTCCAAAAGAAAAACTGAAAAAGCAGAGTCATTCAAGAAAAATAATCTTTTTACTGGAATAGCTTCATTACAAAAAGGCTAGAGCCCATAAGCCCTCAAGGCTTATGTATGACAAGAGACAATGAACTACTATGAAGGATGGCTTAGTAAATGAGACAGGGGGTTAGGGTTCAGGACACCTCAGTTCAAGCCCTCTTCAGTTAATTATTCTCTGTGTGACTTTGAACAAGTTGCTTAATTTATTACATCTTTTAGTTTTTTTCTTTGTGTAATGCAGATAATGGCTTCCCATCTCACAGAGTGGTAAGTGTAAAATCTAATGATTCAATGATTCCAAGGCAATCAGATGCCATGGACCCTATTAATTATTGTCAATTTTATTATGTTAAAAGAGGCTTGGAATTGCTGAACGACTTCTCCAGAAACACTGCCCTGGGTATGCAATACCTATCACAACTTCTACCAACATGCTTTGCATTCCTTGCTGTTTCTTCTGTGAACATCTCTCCAAATCAGAGAAAAAGTCTTTTGGGAAGGACAAGATGCAGGCGGAAATTATTCAGGTTTGTATTGATGTAGGTGAAATGAGGACCAAGTCCAAGTCTATTTCCATACTGAAACATTCTGAAAGGCCACATATATACCAGAAAAAGGACCAAACATTAAATAAGAGCAGACAGTGCTAGATATGGTACACTATGTGTCAGACTATCAACTGAGACTAAATGGGAGAGTGTATTTCCTCCTCCAGTTGCTATTTAAGTTAGGGTATACTGTGAGCAATGAAAATAAATTACATTAAGCACAGGCTGCGTTTCATGGGATGTACATTCTTCTTGTGATTCTGTCATTAGGTTTCTAGGTGACTTCAGCAAGTTACCAACCTTTCACACCTGCACTCTCCTCAGATCATCTCCTGCCTTTACCACCCAAAAAGCATGACAATATTTAAAATACTTTATCTTGCAGACAGGAATACACAAAGTACAAGCCAATAAACCCTGATATTCAGCTTTTTCTACACCTATAATACAGACTGAGTATAACACTCCCCTTCAGTTTGGTTTTACCTGAGCTAACTTCACTTCCAAGGAAATCAGCTTTGCTGGCCCTATCTCTTCATAAAACAATAAACAGTTGCAGTAAAAGCTATATAACTTGAGGGGAAAAAAGAGCTGATTATGCACTATACATGTGCAGTATACATTCCCTTAGAAATGTTTCTAAAAGAAATAGTAACTTTTCAGCCCAAACAGCCAATTATAAATGCAGAAGACAGCCCATGTAAATGCTTGCATTCATGCACCACTGCTTGGGCAGAGCAATGACAGATCTTACACACACAACCTCCATTGTGGCTTAGAAACATGTAATTAGATACACCTTATATCAGGCCCTACCGTTATTCCTGAAAACATCCACAGTATCGCAAGATGGAGAAGGTCCACAAAGCATTAATGCTGCTATTACTGCACCTCAACATATTTTAATATATTTTCTTTTGCTCTTCCTTAGCCTTTTAACTGCCAGCACATAATGCAAAGACCAAACCACCAACAATGAAGCTGGGACCATACATTTAACAACATTGAAAAGGCAGCTCAGCTAGGAACCATCTTGCACCGCTATTCTGTCCAACTCCCTTTCACAAAGCACACATATGTGTGTGTGTGTGTATGTGCATGTACACATACATAAACCAGATTTATTTGATTGTACAGTTTCTGCCAATACAGCACATAGCTGTGTAGCCTACTTATTTTGCCAGAACACAAGTTGGTACTCTAGTCCTCCAAGCACTCTCCTTATGACAGCTTTTACATTCTTATCTCCTTTTTGGTACGGCAGAAAGGGTGTTAAGATACGAATCACATTCTGTACATAAAACAATGTTCTCACTATTCCTCATTCAAACCCATGGAGATCAGATTGCAACTTTTCTGTTTGTTTTCATCTGTACTTCTCTGTTCTATCACTATTTCTCCCTTCATCTCAACCTAGAAGAAAACCCTAACACTCTGGCCATTAGTTACAGAGAAACATGATTATTTATCACTTTACAAGTCTGGATACCAGAAATAGAAACCATCTTTAAAATACAAAACGCTGATGCAAAGTATGCTTCTGGAGGGATGGGGAGGAGAATCTAATGTAACTCCCACGGGTTGAGATAAGAGCAGTCCACTAACTAAGATACAACACAAATCACTACTGCT